>OVAN01011591.1:183-14554 GCA_900406275.1 Anastatica hierochuntica | reverse complement strand
TTAAGCGTAGTACTTAGCTTATGATACCACGCCCTTGGAGATTGCTTGAGTTCATAGATAGCTTTCATTAGCCTTAGCACATTTTCGAGTTTGACAATGTGTTCTAAACCCGGAGGTGGATGCATATATACTTCATCTTCTAGCTCGCCTTGTAGAAATGCATTCTTGACATCTATTTGCCAAAGATCTCATTCCAAATTTACGGCTAGAGAGAGAACAATCCGGATTGTATGAAGTTTTGCTACGGGTGCAAAGGTATCAATGTAATCTTCTCCATATACTTGAGTGAATCCTCTAGCCACTAGCCTTGCTTTATGCCTTTCAATTGTTCCATCACTCTTATACTTGATTATGAAGACCCATTTGCTTGAGACGGCTTTCTTTCCTCTTGGTAATTCTGATTCGAACCATGTCCCATTTGCATCCATAGCTTTATGCTCTTCTCCAACCGCATCTCTCCATGCTTTGTGCTCTTTGGCTTCATCATGTGTCCTTGGTATGAATTGTTAATCCAAGTTAGCCATGAAAACTTGATGCTCTTGAGGATATACGGCCAAAGAACATGTAACTTGAATAGGATGAGCAACGGCTTCATTGTTGTAATACACCCTCGTATTTATCCAATTACAAAAATTAGAAGGATCCCTTCTTATCCTTGTGCTTCTTCTTAATGGTGGTATTTCCTCAACTTCTTGAACCTTATTCTCGGCTCCTTGGTCTTGAACCTCTTCTTGAACTTCATTTTTCGGCTCCTTGGTCTTGAGCCTCTTCTTGAACTTCATTTTCGGTTCCTTCTTCATGATGGACTTCCGTTTGAACATTATCCGAGAAAGTCCCCTCATCCTCATGGCTTTCTTCGTAGTTTCCCCCTTCATGATCTATGGGAATGTCTTCATGTGGTGATGCCCCATGTGGTTCTTCCCTTCTAGGTACTTCCAAGCAACCAATGCCGAGATTTTGGAGTAGTATTCTTAGATTGTGAGCTCGATCCGAGGGTGAGCTTGAAATATCCTTCAAGTTATCCCAATTATTTTCTTCAAAGTATCCTTTGGATTCTATGAAATGTACATCCCTTGACACCATCATCTTCTTCGTTTCCGGAACATAGCACTTATAGCCTTTTTGCATAGTTGAATATCCAATAAACATTGCCCTTGTGCTTTTCGCTTCAAGTTTATTCCTTAATTCTCCGGGAACTAATACAAAACACAAACAACCAAAAACACGTAAGTGATTAAGAGATGCTTTAGTCTTGTTTAGTACCTCATATGGAGACTTGTCTTGTAGGATTTTGGTGGGGATTCAATTGTTGAGATAACAAGCGGATGTAACATCGTCACTCCAAAATTTCTTTGGAACAACTTTTTGGAACATCATAGATCTCGCCACCTCCATTAAATGCCTATTCTTTCTTTCCGCCACTCCATTTTGTTGAGGAGTATAAAGACAACTTGTTTGATGAAAAACTCCAAGTTTGTTGAGGTGTGATTTGAATTGGTTTCTTATATATTCTCCTCCATTGTCGGATCTAAAAGTTTTAATCTTGGCATTAAAATGATTAGTCACATAATTCTGGAAATTAATAAAAGCATCTAGGACTCTATCTTTCGATGGCATTAGAGTAATCCAAGTATATTTCGATTTTTGATCAATGAATGTGACGAAATATTTATGATTGTCTCTAGATAAACATGGGGTTGTCCACACATCCGAATGAACAAGATCAAAGCAACTTTCATAAATAGATTCAGTTTTGGAAAACCATCTTGCAATGTTTACCTAAAACACAAGCTTCACATTCATGATTTTTAAATGAAATACTAAGAAATAACAACTATAATGCTCTAGAATGAGGATGTCCTAATCTAGCATGCCATAATGCATTATTATCCAACAAAGAAACATATTTAAAAGCAAGAGGTAAATCAAACAATGGCTTGGTATCTTGAAGCATATACAAGCCATCCTTTGTGGTTCCTTTTCCAAATACCTTACTAGTCTTAATATCCTGAAAAAGAACATCATTAGGACTGAAAACAACGTAGCAATTAGGATCATTAGTGGGCTTTTTCATCGAAAGTAAATTAGAAGTAAAACTAGGCATGTAAAGAGCTTTAGATTCCTTATCAAATAGCCTAAGAATTCCTTCTCCTTTAATTGGAACACCATGACCATTTGCTACTATAACATTCCCTAATGATGGGTTCACATTTTTAAGAAAATTCTTATCACTAATCATATGATGAGATGCTCTGGCATCTACAATCAACGGTTTAGTGATATTGGATGCAAGAAATGATTTACCAAATACATTACCGGAATTCTCTTTTAAGGCTTGAATGAGTGCATTGAGGTCTGATTTCTTCACCATTTCGGATTGTGCACTCATCATAGAGGCTGCTAGAGCCTTGAACTCCTCCTCTTTGCCGTGAGAAGAAGAGCTAGTAGGCTCTTCATTAGCCTTCACCGCCGCATGTGCTCTCTTGGGCTTGAATCCGACAAACTTTGGCTTTAGGTGGGGATGTAAAATCTAGCAACCTTCCTTTGTATGTCCCTCCTTCTTGTAATAGTCACTCTTCTTTCCCTCATCACGTTTGTAATATTCTTTGTTAGTCATGACAAGCTCCTCTTTTCCTCCAAAAAGTCCAACAGCACCTTGTTCTTTTTGGATTTGCGCACATACATCCTCAAGGGAGGGAAGTCTTTCGGCTCTTAGGATGTGCTTGATGAGGTCATTGTAGATGGGACTCAAAGTCAAGAGAAGACCAAACACCTTGTCTTGCTCTTTTCTTTCATTGAGGATGATAGGATCGGTTGTACTTGGTCTTAACATCTCCAATTCCGCCCATAAAGATCTAAATCTTCCAAAATGTTGTTTGAACTCCATGTTCTCTTGGCTCAGCTCATTGATGGCTCTTTTGACCTCAAACACTCGGCCAATGTTAGAGAGATTGCCATAGACTTTTTTGAGTGTGTCCCATAGCTGCTTGGAGGTTTCACAATAAGAATATGCTTCTAAGATGGATGCTTCAAGAGAATTTTGGAGAATGGACAGCACCTTTTGGTCCTCTTGGAACCATTTTTCTTCATCAACAAGGATTATTTCCTTGCCTTCTTCATCTTGGCTCTAGGTCTTGGGAGTTTCTTTTTCTTCTACATGCTTCCACAAGTCTTGATCACACAAGGCTGATTTTGCAAGCTTTGACCATAGGAGATAATTTTCTTCTTTTAGTGTTATTGGAATGACAAGAATCTTCGAGTTGTCCATGATTTTTTCTAGCTCAAAAATCCGAGAGTTTCAAGAAGAGAGATGAAAGGAGAAATGAGAAGATTTTAGTATAGAAATTAAGAATGAAAGATTTGCGGAAAATGAGTATAGAATAAGAAGAAGATTTAGAGAATTTGAGCACCAAGCTCTGATACCATGTTAGAATTATAAGAGATTTAAGAGAGAAATATGAAGAACATGTTTGAATTGTAAGAAAAGAGAGAGAGAGAGAGAGAGAGAGAGAGAGAGAGAGAGAGAGAGAGAGAAGTTTTTTATTTTCCTTGATAATTCAAATTACAAAGGTTGAGGTCTCTTTAAATAAAGAGCCTTGGTCGTAAGAAGCTAGCAACAAAACAAACAAGATATCAAAAGAACAAGTACAAATAAATTAATGAGATAATGGCATGTGAGTTTGTCCTTTTCCTCCTTAATCCCAACGACTATGTCTTGAGAAAGTGACATGTCCAAGAGTTTGCTTCCTAACCAACACATGTGACTCTATTACCCAAAAAGGTATGGTCTTTATTCTTCTTGTCCACCTTGCTTCCAACGTCCACTTTGACTACTAAAAGTAGATTTGAGTTGTTGAATTAATTACACCAAGAATGATTAAGAAATAATTCACTCCTTGTATGATTAATTTTCATACAAGTAGAATTAAATCTTAATATAATACTAATAAACTTTATTAAGACTCAAATCTATCCTTGTATAATTAATACAAGTAGACTTAAATCTTAATAAGGAATTTTACTCTTTTTCCTAAGTGTGTTTTGTCCCAAAGGGTTTCCCACTTAGTTTTTAATGAGGCAATAAATCATGATTCCAATCTTAACTATAGCAAGGACCTATAGTTAAGCTTGATGGAGAGTATTAAGATTTAAGTCTACTTGTATTAATTATGCAAGGATAGATTTGAGTCTTAATAATGATAATGGATTTAGTAATGCATATTGAGAATGGATTCTACTTGATCTTACAAGAGAGAATTAATTCTTAATATTATATGTTACTTGTTGGAATTAATTCAAACAAGTCAAACATATTTAGAGGAAGGAGTGTAGTCGTTGGGAGCATAGGAGGACAAAGGGAATTGGGACTTTGCTACTTTGGAAAACATTAGTCACATGATTAAGATAAGCAAGCAAAGGCATGAGTTGTCACTCTCTACTCTCTCTACCGTTGGGATAAAGTCAAAAACGGATAACGGCTACTTCATTAATTCATTGTACTATGAGTTTTGAATTATCACTTGTTTATTTCTTTGATTTTTCTATTTAAAGAACACACATATGTAACTCAAATTAATCAAGGAATATACGAAACCTTGTTCTCTCTCTCTTTCTAGTTCGAATTTTTCCTCTCTCTTTCTCTTACAATTCAAACATGTTCTTCATATTTCTCTCTTAAATCTCTTACAATTCTAACACCTTTTTCTCTTTAGACAACTCTGCTAACTCCCACGTGTGATTGGACATCAACGAGTCCATCTCATCGTTCATTACAAGCTCCCACTTGATCGAATCTTAAACTTGCATAGCCTCTTCATAAGATTCAGGCTCGCCTCTATCTGTTAGTAAAATATAGTTGAGCGACTGAGAAAATCTTGCAGGTTTCCTGATGATTATGATTGACCGCCTTAACTCTGTAACCGGCGTATGTGGGATCACTTCTGAATCATCACTTTCACTTGCCTAACCATTCTCTTCTTGAGAAATTTGTTCTTCTGTTGTTGCGTTATCTTGTTGCAACTCTGATGCCAGGATTTCTCCCAAATCAACAGCTCTAAACTCTTTCTTTTCTAAGCTTTCCATTAGCTTATCTTTGTACAACGCTTCTTCGTTGAACACAACATTCTTGATGCGGATGATCTTCCGATTCTTATCATCCCAAAATCGATAACCAAACTTCGTGTTATCATAACCAATGAAATAACACTTCTTCAATTTTGCATCAAGCTTACTTCTTGCAGCAAAATCAACATGAACATAAGCTACACAATCAAACACTTTCAAGAAAGGAAAATTTACTTTCTTTCCGCTCCACACTTCTTCAGGGATCTTGAATACCAATGGTACAGACGGTCCTTTGTTTATTAAGAAGGTTGTAGTGTTGATTGCTTCCGCCCAGAAAGTCTTCGGTAACCCACAATGTAATCTCATGCTTCTCGCACGCTCATTCAAGGTTCTGTTCATCCTTTTAGCTATTCCATTCTGTTGAGGCATTCCAGGAATAGTCTTTACCATATTGATCCCATTCTCAGAGTAATATCTTCTGAATTCATCACTAGCGTACTCTCCTCTATTATTAGACCTTAGACACTTCAACTTGAGATTCGTCTCAATCTCAACCATGGTTTTCCATCTCTTGAAAACCGAGAACACTTCATGCTTAGTATTCATGAAGTAGACTCACACCTTTCTTGTGGAGTCATCAATAAAGGTCACATAGTAGTACGAACCTTCCAGCGATGTGACCGGAGCAGGTCCCCATACATCAGTGTGCACCAGCTCTAACTTCTCAGATTTCAGCTCTCTACTGCCTTTTTTGAAACTAACCCGTTTCTACTTCCCAAGAATGCAACTTTCACACATCTAATGATCCACCGTCTTCAGATTTGGAAGCACGCCATTTTCCACCATGAGTTTTATCCCTTTCTCACTCATGTGTCCCAATCTACAATGCCACAACCTGATTTGTTTAGCATTCTCAACAACAGAAATTGTATCTTGATAGCTCGTTGTCATACAAAAGAGTGCCTCTTTTATGACCTTTAGCAACCACCATGGAACCTTTCGTTAGTTTCCAGGCTCCCCCACCAATATTGACATCGTGTCTTGTATCATCAAGTTGTCCTACTGAGATTAGATTTCTCAACAACTTTGGCACATGTCTAACCTTTGTGGTCTTCCACACACGTCCGTCTGACATCTTCAAATTGATATCTCCAATACCAACAATATCCAAAGGTAAGTTATCAGTAAGATATACCTTTCCATAATCTCCCGCAACATAATTCTCCATAATGTTGTGGTGTGGTATGATGTGGAATGACGCTTCTGAGTCTAAAACCCAAGAATCGATCGGTCTATCGACATAGGAGATCGATACTTTGGTGGTTTTCATAGCTACATCACGAGCTTCAACTTTGCTTGAGGAATCAATAGTTACTAACAATGCATCAGCATTTTCACGTGTAACTGTATTAGCAACAATTTTTCTTGATATGGCATGACTTCCCACAATTCCAACATTCAGTTGGCTTCTTGGACTTGGAATTCCCTCTTCCATTATTTGACTTCGATCTGCCTTTATTCTGGTTGTTTCTGTCTTGGTTTCTTCCTTTGTTTTCCACGTTGAAAGCAGAGCTCATTGATGTCTTGCCAGAATCTATCCTTCGAACTTCCTCAACAAGGATACGATCTTGAACATCATTGAATTTAAGCTTCTGAGTACCCACAGAATTACTAATCGCCACCCTCATTGGCTCCCAACTATTTGGCAGAGATGCAAGCAAAAATTAATGCTCGCACTTCATCATCAAACTCGATCTCACGGATGACAGTTGGTTGACGATCGTGTTGAACTCATTCACATGTGCTGCAACAACACCACCTTCTTCCATCTTCAAGTGGAAGAGTTTCTTCATGAGAAACACCTTATTATTTTCCGAAGGTTTCTCATACATATCCGAGAGAACTTTCATGAGCTCTTCTATGGTCTTCTCCTTCGCAACGTTGTGGGAAAAAATTTTCAACAGTGTTAACCTTATAACACCCAGAACTTGTCCGTCAAGGAGATCCCACTCTTCCTGATCCATCTTTTCAGGTTTCTTGCTCAGTGGTTGATGAAGTTTCTTTCCGTACAGAGAATCTTCGATTTGCATTCTCCAAAATGCATAATATGTACCGTCAAATTTCCCGATACTGTGTGCCGAACCATCTTCGCCTCCCATCATTTCTGATAATTTGCGAACTGCCATGTATTAAAACACCTCCGTCGAGAAACCGCAAGTCCCGAAAAAAATTTTACTATTCACAAAATTCAGTATTCACCTGAATAGTAACCCCGCAAAATTTATCGAGATTACCACAACTTGGCTCTGATACCAGTTGTTAGGGAGATAACTCCCATATTAACGGTAACTCGGAATTTTACGGAAACGATAAAAACACACACTGAATTTGTTAACAGAGTTCGGCTAATTTTGTCTACGTCTCTGGACCTGCTACAGACCTTTTTATGATTAACCCGGGAAATTTACAACACTCTCAACTCACACCTGATCCCAAATGCACTCAAGAAATTACTCTAAATTTCTTACGGAGGAATAAAACAAATATTTTTTTTCTTTCTTCCTCTTACGTTCTCTCTCTCAGAAGAAGTTTTCTTCTTCTTCTCTTGTTTCAATTTTGGGATGGGATTCATCTTCTCACCATGCCATCTATTTATAGTGGAAGAGTGGAGTTGGTGGAGCTAAGATCTTTGACAAAATCATCACTGTATTCTTTGACTCTTAATTACGGCCACCGACCGTGACCGTCCGCGCCGTTCGCACCAACCGCGCCGTCATCACCGTCCACCATTTTTAACAGGTTTATGTTTTCTTCCATAATACTTTAGGTCTTCATTACCTCCACCTCATCATCCACATCTCGTGTTTTTTCATCCAACCACTTTCTCTCCTCTGCTAAAGTAGTGACAAGTTATTTGCATATTTCACTTAGACTGGAAGCATCAGTAACCACTTTGTTTCCTTCTTTTCTCTTGGATCGACAATATTTTCCCTTATGACCCCAATGACTACAGTTTGAACAAAAGGATGACAAACAAGGATATCTCATTGAATCATGATGGATGCACCATTGAGGTTAATCTTTGGAGAAAATATCTATCAAGATCAACTACGATGAGAAGTCGAACCAAATCCAGACGAGTGTATCTTTCAGTATTCGTGTGCAACTTCTTGACATCACTAATTAACTTTCCCGAGAAGCTTAATATTGCATATGAGTAAAGATGATTTGAAAAATTTTGTAGACAAAGCCACATGGGCATGAGTGATAGATCCGGACGTGCGTTAGCTATGGATAGGCTCCATTCTTGGACTGCCATTGGAACTTTTGCAATATGCCAATACTTATGTTGTGTAATTCAATGCCGCATTTGCTCATCCTCAATGCAAAATATAACCGTCTTCGGGTAATAAAATGCACATAAATCTTGATTAATTTTTCTGCAATATTTTAAATACGATTTACCGTGATATGAAATTACCAGCGTATGGTGTTCCACCACATAGCTCTTCCACAACGGTTGCGCATCTTCTGTCACCTGAGATAGTAGATATGTAGCAATAACACCATCACAGTTATTAAACACAAGCGGAATTGAACAATATTTGAATTTGTATGTCATCATATCACTCTGGAGAAGTTTTTGTGGCTGAATCATTTTGGGGGTAGGTCTTAAGGCTGGGAGAGTGAAAACATGGGCCACTCAAGGGAAGCTCCCATGAACAATTGAACCACCACATTTGCGGTTTGGTACGGCGACAATAGAGAGGAGTTATAGGGTTCTAGGATCTAACTACTTTTAATCTCGTTCTCAATGAATTTGTCATGCATAGGGAGAAGATGCATATATGGAATTACACCGGTGTTCTTATCGAGTTGATTCCTCTTGAGGCTGGTTTTCTCATTCCATTACAAAAAAGCTATTTCGGATAACATATTACTAATTTGATACATATCTTTCTTGAATAAAAAACTTCAATAATTAAGTTCTATAGCCAGGGTCAGCCCTGGGCTAAAGCTGGTAAAGCACCAGCTTGAGGCGCCACAATTATTATAAGTAAAAAGGACATCAAAAATGTACATGAGTTAGTTTGTAGCCTATTGACCAAGTTTTTCCTCTTTGTCTCTGTATATCCTAGGTTCGATTTCAAACAGGAGATACTTTTTCCACATTGGGCCTGTCTATAACTTTGTTGCTTTAAAATCAGAAAACACAATACATGAATCATCTTTGTACATCTTTAAAGAGAGAGTAAAATAAACCTCAAATTCAACCCATAAAATAAAAATATTGGAATATCTAAAGATAAATAAATTTTAGTACTACATTTGGTTACATTAGCTCAATAGCTAAATATTCTCGATTAGATGAGGTATATGGTAGGTTAAACATTGGATGTAAGTCTTAAATTATAAACGTAATATCTTTAGCTTTTTTCATATTCTCTCAGACTTACCATTCCATGTTTCCTCATACACAAGTAAAACTCATATAGCTACTATGTAGTATATTCACTTGTGATTCCCTGATACCCTCTACCGACAAATAATACTTAGTTTTTCTTTAGGTTGTTTCTCCAAATCTATGCATTTATGTATTACCAATAATTTTTCAAAGTTTGAACTGCAAAAATAAATTCATGCTTAGAAATTGGATGGTTTCTTTTTATTTGAGAAAGAAAACCGAGTGGCCAGAAAATAGCAAAAATATGAGAAATGAAAAGAAGAGATTATATGATAGTTGTCACCACCAAAAGCGTCATTAGTTGGGATTTTGATACTTGGGTGGTTCGAAATCGGTAGAGGGAGTAAACGGCATTTGAGGAAGAAATGATGAAGAGAAATAGAAACACCGAGCTTTGAAAGACTTTTTCCTGGAAAAATACAGCTTCTTAAACCAAAAAGAAAAGCATGTACCTGCTCTTGCTATGTATTCCTATAGAATGAACTATCCTTGTGAAATATATAATTAATATATAAAATATTACCGCAAAGCCAAATCCAGTTACAAAGACAGTTTAATAGTAAAACATGATAACAATTTTGCCTTCCATCAAAAGGATCAAATGTTTATGAGTCTGGATAGGTATCAGAGTCCAAATAAACCATACAAGAACTTTCTAATCTTTTGAAATAATATAGCCTAAATACAAAACATGAGAAAAAATATCGAACTTTTACCACTTTTCATGTAAGTCTTCAGAATGAATGAATGGAAATCACTATTTAAGCCTTTTATCAGTGTACCAAATCATACTAAACGCAAATATGAAGCAAAAACTTGATTTGGGAAAGATAGTACATTCACGTGTTTTTTTATGAGGTCTAGGCAAACGTTCATTTCCACAGTGTTCTTCTTTGGTATATCGAAAATCACATCTCAGCCCAAAAACTTGTGATGCCTAAACCCCAAGAAAATATTGATGTCCATGGAAAATGAAGGATTAAATAAAAACACAAAACTAACACCACCAAGGGTTCATTTGGGTGTTATCATTGGAGAGAGAATTGTTAACCATTACACTAAAACATATATTTTTTAACTGATGTCCTATATATTGTATATTTTTCTAACTCTTAAAATTCTTGTTTTATGGGTTTTTACCCAGGGCCGTGCACTATATAAACATACTTCTCATTTATTTTTGACTTTTGTAGAATTTCATAAATTATAACTCAAACATTGGTCAAAAGCTTGATTCATAATTGCAAGCAAAAAAACACTTTACCTCATCTACACTAACGTGTGACAAAAAAGGCGATTAAAAAGTGGATCTTTTTCACCGGTATCGGATCCGTTTGACGACGCAATCCGTCATCGTTGAGCTTCGTGGCTCACTGTCTCTAGCTTTTCTTTGTCTGCCATCATGCTCTTTATCGAAGCTCAAGATACGCGATATATGCGTCCTCTAAATCCGGAGTCTTTCGTCTTCTCCGCTACGATGAATTTCACGGCGGATCTTGATTATGGTTTCTGGAGCATCGGTGAGGGTTCAGGTAGACAGATTGTGATGGTTCGGTTCGGATTATGCGTCTTGTTGCCTTAGTTTTTTGTGCTTAGTTTAATGGGATGGTTATAGTGCTAGTGACGTTTGGTTCAAGTTTATCGTTATCAGAACTAGTGGACTCAGAGGAGAGTGTGGTGTTTTCTTCTCCGACATGTTCTATTTGGCCTTTCCGCTGGTTTTGGTTTTTCTGGCGTGGCTTTCGCGGTTCCGCTTGGTAGTATTTCTTTGTCTCGATTATTTAGGTGTTTGGTGGTTCGTGTCAGAGGTGTCCACTTCCTACTAGTTAGGACCGACATATGTCTATCTATGGTGTGCGAGGTAGTTCTGGATCATCAGTAAAAAAGTGTGCGGAGCTTCTAGTCATTGATCGAAGATTGCAAAAAACGGATCTATCTTCTTCGGTCAGGGGTGTAGGTCTTCGGTGATGCTCGGGGTTTCCTTCGTTGGGAGCAATATAATGAGCTACGTGTGAACGTCATCCTCAATAAACGCATCTAGTTTAGTTCATCTCCATTTATCTTCCCTCGTTCCCAGTTCTCCGCTAAATAGTCTTATCTATTTGGATCTTGTGTCCGTTGTCACTAGTTTTCATCCCGCTATATTAGTTTTGGTGTTGTTCGGTGTACTTTCCTTTTCCCTGTGATTCCGGGAATCTCCTTTCAGATTGTCCGGCTTTTGGCTCCGGAAAGGCTTAGTCCTTTGTCGGCTTTTGGCTCCGGAAAGAATCGATCCTTTGCCGGCTTTGTATGAACTTTCCCTTGTTTGAATAATAAAACCTTAGATGGAAAAAAATTATAATCCAAGTATTGGTGTGTCCAAAGGACTAATGATTCATACTAATCAATACTATAATAACATAATTGTCTCTCCATGTATTGACATCTAAGCTTTTTTGTGTCATGATAAATTGACACATCATCAAAAAAACTAAAGATAATAAATCAATCAAAATAAAACATTAATACACATCATAACTTTTTAAAAAATTTGCACATAAAAACATCTCTTCCATGTCTTTTCATATCTCTTTTTCTTTATATAATTATGTTAAAATGAAATTAATTAATTAATTAATATCCATAACACGTATTTTATTATTACTTTAAGAAGAAGTCTTCTTAACCGACTCATTTAACCGACTACTCATCCTTATCTCTGATATCTTTGTAGTATAAAAGGAAGTAGTAACCTCTGCAAAATGTGATACATAGAAAAGAAACAAAAACATTACTATTGTGTTATTATCTCATCTCTCACGTTTTCCCTACATACAACAAAACATAACATACACATTTACATATCTCTACAAGTATTAAATAGTATAATACTTAACACGTTATCAGCACTAACGTCTCTATGCCGAAACGAGGTAAGGTTTAAATTTATATTTACTTAGTTTAAATTTTAAATATATTTTTCGAAAAGACAAGCACCGCCTGTTATCCTTTTAATTTATGTTTATGTTAAAAGACAGGCACCGCCTGTCACCTTTTTATTATGTTTATGCTAATAAGTTTCGAAAAGACAGGCACCGCCTATCACCCTTTTAATTTAAATTATGCTAACAAGCTAACCCTTTAATTTTATATCGCGCACAAGATGGCTAGGCCATCGCGCAAAACTAATTTTTAATTTATGTTATCATACATGCACATATATAGCCGTTAGTTTTATTATTTAAATTATATGGAAAGGCTATGCCTTTTGAGTAATACATAAACAATTGGATGCTCCCGAAGAGCTCCTAAATACTGAAGATAAGCAAATCACTCACGATGATCTAAACTCCCTCAAAAGGTAAAAATGTTCTTGAAGAACAAAAGTTCAGCTCTCGAATAGCTGATACACTCTAAAAGAGAGAGAGAAAGAAAGAAAATGCTCTAACAAGAACTAAAATGCTCTTCAAGAACGTAAGAGTTAAATGTTCAAGAAGAACAAGAAAACGTTCTAGGAGAACAAAAATATTTATGAAAAAAAAGAAAATACTCTAAGAAGACTTAAAACGTTCGTAAAGAACGTAAGAGTTGAACGCTCTAGAAGAGTGCATGATGATGACATACATATATAAAGATTAAGGATGACAGTGACATATATAATAGTAAACCTGAAGTTTACTTATTGCTCAAAGCAATGGAATAATTAGTTATGTCATCCCGATGAAATAACAAATATTTAAGGACATGGAGAATTTATGTTGAAAATCAGAAATTTTTCAACTTATGCATGTCTTAAAATTAAAGGAAAGATCATCATGAGTTATTATGGATAAAGCTCACTAAAATAATGGATGAATTTTTTTTATTCATACTCCCAATTATGACCGATCCAGAAGAGAAAATCGGTTCAAGATGAGTTATTGAGAAAAATCATCTTGAGAGAAGATATTAAAAGTTCCACATCAAAAGGATTTGAGACATAATGTTTTACCCAAAATGGATAATTAGATTTGTCATTGATCCTAAAGTGAAATTCTATTTGAGATAGAATGACACAAAATGTCATCATCTCGAAGGGGAGAATTATTGAATGTTTGGATCTTTAAATAAAGATATATGAATGTGAGATTCATAAGTTAAAAAAGATCACTATTCAATACTGAAAATCAAATGCCAGAAACATTTGAAAAAGAAGATAAAAAGCTGGTAGGTGAGAGATCATGAAATGAATTATCAGAAAACTTATAGATCCTCATACAAAAGAGATTTGAACTTGAAGTTCAAAAGGATAATTCATTCGTGAAATATTGTGGATTGACTGCTAGTTAAGAAAAAAACTCTCTCATTCCAGTAAAATAATGCTCCAATAAGATTATGTGTCCCAGAAGGACGATCTTTTGATAATAAGTCTATCACACATAAGGAACGTTATAGACTATTTGGTTCCAAATATAAAATCCTCGAAAATGAGCAAGTTATTAAAAAGGGAGAATTTTATCTTGGAAAGAATATTGACATAGTGAATAATAAGTAAGGTACCTGAATAAATCAAAGATTATGATAAAGAGATCTTGATTAAACATGTCAATACGAAAAGTGGAACCAAAGGAAAGAAAATTGTCGACAATATAAATAAAAGCGCGCATTTTGATTAAGTAAGAATGAGGATCATAACTCTACCTCATTAGGTGAGTGAAGAAAAGAAAATATTAGCCAAAAGATAAAACGAGGCAATCAAGTGTATATTAAAGCTCGCATGAAAAACGAGAAATATTTGGACTAGAACTCCAAGTAGATACACTACAAGAAAACAGACGTTTAACGACGATAGAAATCGTCGCTAAATCGTCGGTATACGGCCTT
>OVAN01011590.1:0-14554 GCA_900406275.1 Anastatica hierochuntica | reverse complement strand
TCTAGATCGGCTTCTAGTTTGGTCGTCAATTGGTTTCAAGACTCGTTTGTACGTCTGACGTTAATTGGCGTTAGACATTCCTATGAAGCGAAGCGATTCTTTAATGCTTTCAGTGGTTTTGCATCGCTCCGGAGGACGTATCGTGTAGTTGTGTGGAAGTCTGTCCGAGGACCGTTGACACTTGTCTTGGTACTGGGATGTTCTTAGTTTCTTTCGGACGACAGACTTTATGCGGAGATTGGTCATGATCGACTACCTCCGAAGCTCTGAGGCCGGATGGGGAAGAGGCAGCCTGAACGATTGGGAATCTCGGAGCTTCCTGATTTCCTTTCGATTCCCATCTTCGAAGGAGGAAACATTGTTTCGGAGACCCTTTTCATGTATCGATTTCGTCGAGACAGTTTTTGACCCCAACAGGAATCTCGGAGCTCCCTGATTTCCTTTCGATTCCCATCGCCGAAGGAGGAAACATTGTTTCCGAGACGCTCTTCAGGCATCGATTTCGTCGAGACAGCTTTTGACCCCAACACATGGGGTGGAAGGCATTTCTAGACATACTTTGGCTTGGATTCTCATTTTGAAACCTTGCTTCCAGATTTTATCTCTGTTGTTTGCTTGAGGACAAGCAAAGGACAAATGTGGGGGAGTTGATGTGCATAGGTTTTTATGCATTTTAGAACTCATTTCTTTTATGTTTTAGATGTATTTAAGTTTAAAATATTGCATATAAGTGTTAGAATGCATTAGTTAGAGTCTAGAGTCTAGTTTAGGAACATATTGCATTTGCACATCATTTTCTTTGCATTTGTAGGTGCAACTTTGGAGATCAATTTGAGAGCTCGAGATATGGATTCTAAAGGCTAAAAGGACCAAGAATCAAATGGATTTAAAGGCTAGAAGCAATGGGAGAAAGTGGGGATCAACAAGGCATCAAAGAGTAGTAAGAAGCAAAAAAGATTGCTAAAGGGAGGCTCCCATCGACCTCAAAGTCAATGGCTAGCAACCTAAGGTCGACGGCTGGTCACCTTTCTAGAAAATAACACTCTTGCTGGTAAAGGGAGGCTCCCATCAACCTTAGGCAAGCTCCCATCGACCTCCCAGGTTAATGGCTGCTTACCTTTAGCTGAAAATCACTTTTCACCACCTATATATACCCCTTTGACCTATTTTAATTGATGTATCCTTCGTCCACCCTTTGAGCCACCAAGAGAGAACACTTATATAACTTCCAAGATTATATTTTTATACTTTTCTCTTGATCTTTATATCAAGAGTCTATCTTTTAAGTTTGGATCTTGGATCAAACACTATCTTTATCTATGATATCTATCTCTTTATCTTCATCTTTTTTCTTTTTCTTCTTTATGTTTTGTGAGTAGTCTTTTTGATGGAACCAAGGATATTTAAATCTACTTAGGTTAGGTTATGATATAGTGTTAGGGATAGCTAATTTTAAGTTTTCTAAGGATTTGGAGTGCTTAATGCTAGGTTTTAGAGTAGCTAACTAAGATCTAGACTAGTATGCATTTCTCGCCCGAGAGTTGTTCGATGAAATGCCTAGAAGAACAAAATACTTGCTATTTCAATCTAGCCAATGAGAGTTGTTTGCTAGATTCACTAGTGATTATATGGGATTGCTCTTAATCATTCCTAATCGATTTATCATTAGCAACGAACGAGAGTTGAGTGAATGCAATTGATAAGGAAATGGCCTCTTGCCATGAGAGTGGATTAGGCTAGTATTGCCACGTGAAGCTTTTCATCAAAGAACTCATAATCAAGGAATCAGGCTAGGTATTCAAGGCTTTTTAGTGGTGAGGCTTAGAGTGTTTGGGGGTATCAAAACTGCGTCAGAAATGCAAGACATTATGCAAAATCGCAGGAGAGAAAGAGTATATTGATATTCATATCCCCTGACTACCCAAGTACAAACCACCAATCAGAAAAATAAACTAAATATGTGCATTTTCCAGGGTGAATATAATCAACATAATAATATGCTAATGCTAATTTCTAAACCGGATATACAAAATTAAACATTAATTTTTGTTTTTTTCAGAACGAAAATCGTGAAGAAATTAGCATATTAATGACATTTTCAAATTCTAAAACACCTAAACACCCAACACCGAGAAATCAGATACTCAGGACCATGTCTAAACCACCTAAATTGTACAATCCTACCTAAGCAATTAGAAGGATGATGTCTACCCTATTCTCTCCATTGTTTTTACACATGTGTGCACATAAGAAGAAAAAGAGATGCATGGAGATTCAAGGAGATAAAGTAAGGGTGTGGTGCCAGACTGAAGACGATTCTGGTCACTCAGGATTACAGAAAAGGATGGTAGAAAAATGGGGATGTAATCCTGAATGATGGGGTTTGATTCCTGATTTTAAGTTCTTGGATCAAAGCATTTAAAGTTCATTAGTAAGCCAAATAAGATAGAGTTAATAACATTTCAGACAAAAGTATGAGTTCCAGAGATTTCTGGTTGGGAGTTTGGTCATGATTTATTCCGGATTGCCTGCGCTAAACGTCCAAATAGTCTGAAATCATCATGAAACATAAACAATCCATAACTGACTCGATAAAAGACATAAAAATTACTCAAACAACACCAAAAGAAAAAGAAAAACATCAGTAACCTCCCCCAGACTTATCACACACCGTCTCGGTGTGAAACAAATCTAAGGAAGGGGTAAGTAGCAAATAAAAATGAAAAAAATGAAAAGAAACGAGAAACAGGAAACTTACCTGAAACAAAGGAAAATAGCCAAGTATCTGAGACAGGTGTTGGGCCTGAATCTGGCCCATTAGTTGAAGAGCCTGCCGAAGAAGTTCAACCTATGATTAAGGCCTCATAGAGAAATGATCAACTAGGGAAAGGCCCATAACAAGTCCGCCAAAGGCTAACTCTACCTGAAGCAAAGACAGAGGAGGATCCTAGAGCTCTCGTCGAAACTCAAGAGGTCCAGGTCTCGTCAAGCAGGGAGCTGACAAAGCAGGTCTTGAGGAAGGAAAGGCGAGAATAGACTTAGTCAAACGAGCTGTTGGATATTCCGGAAATCGAGGAGGAGATCTCGGAATCGTTACAACAATTCTCCAACGAGGAAAAGAGCTATATAAGGGGAAGAGGAGGCGAACAAGACTCTTCTTCAACTCATCTTCAACCTAGATACACTTAGAAATTCTCGAAAAACCATTGTATCCGTTCATTCATTCATAGATATAATCAAATACCTCTTTTATTCATTACTCGATTATTTCAAACCTCTTTGTATCTGTTATTTCGATTATTAATCTCAATAAAGATAGCATTTCGTTCAACAAAGCTCTTACGGGATTCAACCCACGTAGTCTCTCCCTAAACCTAAACATTATTCACAAAATCTAAGAGGTGAGTTTAATCCCTCACAACAGGGATCGATCGATCCGTGGACAGGGATTGATCGATCCCTATCCGTCTGTCTGGTGATCTTTTTCCTGCGATAAATAGGCTAAAAACTCGAAAAACATAAAAAGCATCAAAAACCAGAACTCAAAAGTCAAAAACACTACAAAACTAACTAAAAAGAAAAATAAAACTACCAAGTGGGTTGCCTCCCACTCAGCGCTTGTTTAGAGTGACGAGCTTGACTGTAGTGGTGATGGATCAGTCTGGAAGGGCCTTGGAACTCGCCCTGAAGCAAGCTCTACCAGCGAAAATCTTTAGCTCAAGGATGCTACTCATCGCTTTCTTAACAGCAGTTGCACCTTTCTCTTTAAACTCAGGCGTAATGATGGCTCTGACCTTGAAGAAAGGTCTGAATCTGCCTTTACGCTTCACCTTGTACTCAATAGAGCTTCCATCGCATCCAAGAGGAATCAATGTCAACTCAGAGCTCTCCTCAGTATTGTGCTCTTTCTCCTTCACCTTCTTTTTGGTCTTGAGTTTTCTCACTGTTGAATGAACATCTCCATCTAGGACTTCCTTGACTTCATTCTTTTCAGCTATCTCCATTGTGTCTTTACTCATTAGACCATCCTCTTCGTCAGCTCGTGATAAGGAAACTTGGAAAAACTCCTCAATATAAGGTTCTTCCATAGCCTCCTCAATCACCTTAGTCAATGTGTCAACCGAAAATGTTTGCCCTTCTATGGTAGGCGTCTTGGTTGACTTCTCAAGATTGAAACGAATGTCTAGTTTACCCAACTGCATATCAATTTGACCATTCTGAACATCCGTCATCACTTTGGTAGTAGATAATAATGGTCTTCCCAAGATGATAGGATCCTTGGGTTCTTCGTCAAGCTCCAAGACTACGAAATAAGTGTATACATAGCCTTTACCAAAACCAACATGAATGTTATCGAGAATACCTATTGGCTTGCGAACTGATCGATCTGCAAGTATCAAAGATATCTTTGTGGGCTTATAGTTCACCATGTTTACCCTCTGCGAGACAGACAGTGGCATCAAGCTACCTCCAAAGCCCAAGTCACACAGACATCTCTCGAAGGTAAGATATCCAATCCTGCAAGGCGAAACAAAAGGACGGGGTTCTTTGCGTTTCTCTGGCGTGATATTTTGAAGAATTGCACTACACTCAGCAGTAAGAACCAACACACCTTGTTTACGGTCATGCGATCTGAGAGAATCTCTTTCATGTACCTCTTAAGAGAAGGTATCATCTTGACTGCCTCAATAAAAGGCAATCGAACATGTAGNNTCATCCTCAACCTCCTGTGCCTTCGTTTCATCGAGAGAATTCGATACCCCTTCGCTAGGACAGGGATCGATTCATCCTTGTCTTTTTCTCCAGAATCTGATACCCTCTTTCAGGACAAGGGTCGACCGATCTAGGTAGGGGTGGGAAAAATACCTGAACCCGAAAAACCGAACCGAACCCGACCAGAAAAAGTAGCACCGTACCCAAACTGAAATTAATAAAAAACCCGAATGGATCCTAAACTTCAATACCCGAAAAACCGGACCCAAACCCGACCTGAACCGAAATATTTCGGGTACCCGAAAATATCTGAACTATAATTATATATTTAAATATATTAGTTATTTTATATCTAATATCCAAAATAAATCCTAAAGTGTATAATTTTTTTCGAAATATTTAGAAAAAATAGCCAAAATATATGAATTATCTAAAAATATTTAAAAGTATTTAAAAGTATTTAAAATAATAGCTAAAAGTACAAGAAATACCATAAATACTTGAAATATATACCGTTTCTGTATCAAAATAATCGAGTCAAACCAATTTTCATGTTAATTTTAGGTATTTTTCATACTTTATTCAAAATTTTATGTTGTATATTATTTTTTTTTTTAATTTTTGTGGAATTTTAGTTATATTAGAATTTAAAAAAAAAAATTAATGTAATTTATACGGGTATCCGAACCAGAACCGAACCCGATTGGATCCGAACCGAACCCGATTGGATCCGAAATTTGAAAATATCTGAATGGGTGTTAAACATCAAAACCCAAAAACCCGAGACCCGAATAAACCCAAACTGAACCCGAACGGGTACCCGAACGCCCAGCCCTAGATCTAGGTATGGGGATCGATCGATCCTTGTCTGATCGATCGATTTTCTCAGATGATCGATCAATCCTAAAACTTCGCAAAATTACTATGGGCATCTGAAGCAGGGATCGATCGATCCCCAGCCTGGGATCGATTGATCGGTGTCTCTGACGGATTTTTCAATCGTTTTTCCGCTTCGAACCCTAATAGCATTGCAGAATTCCTTTGGATTCTTTTATGGTTTGCCTGGAATAACACCTCGAGCAGCTCTATTGCTTGCAAAAGTCCGAGCAATCTGTGTTTCCAGCATCTTCATTCGAACACTCAAAGCCTCAAACTTCCCATTAAGGCCACTGTACACGCTATCGAATTTCTGATTGATCTCTCCAGTAGACTTAGTCTGATTTTCCAGCAATTGGTGCAGCATTTGTTTCAGCTCACTATATTGGGAAGAAACTGAAAACTGTCCTTGGTTCTGATTCTGATACCCCGACTCATAGTTGTTCTTAAATCCTCCTGAACCAAACTGCTTCTGTTGATAGACATTGTTCTTGAAACCACTATTCTTGTTCTGAAATCCAGAGTTGAAGACACTCTGATTCTGATTGTACGGCTTGTTCGGGAACTGATTCTGTTGATTGAAACCTCTATTATCGAAATCTCCCTGACGACCAATGTAATTCACATCTGCCTGTCCAGCATTCAGCTCCTTAAACATGTATTCTTGGTACATCTGTCCCATTTTCTGCTCTTGAAGCACAAGTGCTTCATTCTGCTCACCAACAAAGTTCACACTCTGCTGATCTCTCCTCATTAGCTCATCGAGCTTTGATTCCAGATCATCAATTCTGTTTGCATCTGATGAGACAACACCTCTACCACGCTCATAGTCTGATATGTGATTAGCCTGACTATTCGCCATGTTATTCACCAACTGATAAGCTTCCTGCACAGTCTTGGTACTGAAATAACCATTGCTAGCAATCTCCATAGCGTTCTGATATTTCTCCTTAACTCCATTGTAGAAAATGTTAAGGAGATTCCAATCTGTGAACCCATGATGAGGAAAATCTTTGAGATACTTTTGAATCTCTCCCAAGCTGCATGAAAACTCTCAGCATTCAATTGGCAAAATTCTGCAATCTTGTTCCTCACAGACATAGACCGCGATTTCATGAAGAAATACCCAAGGAAGGCGGCCTTGATCTCGTCCCATGTCCTCAGAGAATCAGGCTCTAGGCGATTGTACCATCTTGTAGCTTTGTCATTAAGAGAGAAGGTGAACAACCTACATTTCAGAGAATCAGCAGGTACTCAATTGTGTTAAATAGTATTGCAGATGGGTTCAAACTATCCAGATGGTGCATTGGGTTCTGTGATGGCAACCCATGATAAATGAGACTAGTCTTAATCTCAAAATCTCTTCTCTGAATGGGAGGCGGACGAGTCCTAGCACGAATCGCATGGAAGGCCTCTGGAGTGTCATATTGCGCCATAATCATCCTATATTGAGGTTGATTTGAGCCTTGTTGCCCCGCAGCTGCAACATTATGCTGGCCAGATTGCTGAGCACCAGCATTTTCACCACCTCCAGCAGGTGGGTTAGCTCCTGGAAGAGTTCTAGGAAAGAGGGGGTTATGATTAACTTGAATATCGTCATCGATATTACCACCCATGACTGCAGCAAACTCAAAATCTTCAATAACCTCCAACAACTTCTCTCTCTTCTTCTGTCTCTCTAGACGCAAAGGTTCAGGTTCGAATTCAGCAAGATTTTTGATCCCTTGGCTTCTAAAATGAGGCATGTTCATGGACCTGAAAACACAAAAACAGAAAATAAAAATAAGAGATTAAATAAGATAAAGAAAATGCCTTAGGCACGCAATGATCCTAAGTTCTAAGACTCCCTATTGGTCCCCGGCAACGGCGCCAAAAAACTTGATAGCTCATGTTTTCGTCCGAGATAACACTGCAAGCGCACATATGTACGTTGTAGTGCTTCGAGATCGAATCCACAAAGACTAGAGGTAGCAGGAAGAAATATCAGACTACACAGCGGGCTAAGGCTAAAAAGATGTTTTGTGAGATGATGCAAATATCGAAATAAAGAAAGCAAAGAAAAGCAGGCAGCAAACGATAGGGTTGTAAAACAATCAAAGAATTTTTGGGCATCGGTTATTCTCAGGGAAACTATTCATTGTTGATTCAAACTACAGAGTAGGGAAGAGGCTACGAACCATCTTCAACTCAAATTCTAATGTGGAACTGATATACTTCCGTACTCACAGCTCCTTATGTATTAGAAATCTCGAGACTAACTTCAATTGTCCCTCGATTTCTAATCATGCATTACTAACATATTCGATAAGTTCACAATTCACTTAAACATCAACTTCCTTGGCTTAATAAGAATTGCTCATCTAAGATCCTTTCAGGCATTTAAACATTCAACTTCCATCAGTTAAGTTAACTAAGTTCAGAAACTAAGCGATCAATTCAGTTTCATGCATTACGAACAATCAAAGATGAAGATCCATTAGATTAAATCCCTAATCATGCGATTCTATATCAACAACTCATGAATCCCTATCTGAGAATTCCTAAACCCAACGAACAGACTACTCACTCATGGAAATAGCAAAAACCTAGATCAATTTCAAGAGAGACATTATTGCATTAAGCATAAACCAAAGTAAATGGGGTTTCAAAGACTTCTCGGTCGAAGAACAAAAAGACTTCTTCTCCCTAGGTTACAAATCTCACTCTCTACTCTCTAAAAGTGCATTCTCAAACAGGAAAAACGAGTCTAGGTCTTCTGATAGCAATCCGGTTCGAAATAAGTTTGGTCTGGTTCTTTGTAAAATCGGTCCGCAATTCGGCACAAGGATTTGTCGATCCGGAGACAAGGATCGGTTGATCTAGAGACAAGGATCGGTCGATCCTTGTCCAGATTCCTAGGTATTTCGGAGAGGGATCTGTTGATCCGGAGACAAGGATCGCGCATCCTTGTCCAGATTTCTGGGTATTTTCCAGCTTCCCACGAACACTTCCTTCGACGCTTGATATCCATCCAAAATGTATTCTTTTCGCACATTTAAGCTCGAATCCTGTAAAAACAACAAAGAACACAAATCTGTGCTAAAACAATCCGAATACATACTAAAAAGCATAGATCTCATGTGGAAACCGTAGTAAAAACCTACTAAAATACTGACACATCAATAGTTTATTTCAAGTTACCATCTTTTAAGTTTATGTTTGCTTTCTTTATCTAAGTTTATTGTCTTTATTTAAGTTGTTTACTTTCAAGCCTTGCTTTCGTTTCTATATTACTAAGAAAACCAAAACAAAACCCAACCTTTCTTATTTGCTTAGATTAGGCTTGAATGTGTATTCTCAATGCTTAGATCCATCTAGCTAAGGTTTGCTCCTTGTGGTTCGACCCAAAAGTACTACAATGACATATCTGTGCACTTGCGGATTGTTTGATTGTTAGGAAACGGGCTTTTATAAATTTTAAAGCTTGATAGCGCCTGTTGTTTGCATGAAAAATAGGCGCTCAACAAGGATCCAATATATTGATGGCTGCCAACAAGAGCATTCGACTTAGAACCATGGTTTACACATCCACCTTGTGTTGTACTCTTGTTTCCCACTCCGATTAGCAATAAAGAACATAAATTATAACTCTTTTTTCTCTTCTTTTTCATATAAAGTCTTTAGCTTTTGTAGTGCTCAAAGAACATTTTAAAATTTACCTAAATATTTTAGATATAGGGTGGAGTTAGCTTACGCTTTGTTGGTACCAGAGTTTTCTTTTGTGAGTCTTATTATTCGACGTTATCAAACATGTTCATGAGAGGTTAAATATAATCAGAGGTTATAGAGACTATTGATGCCTAAGAAATTCATTCGAAGACAAGAAGTTTGTTAGTGATAACACTATTATTTTCCCGTTTTTAGTTGGATTTTTACTTATTTATTTGCAATTTTTAACGCTTTTTGACCTCCAGAAGTAGTTTTTCGTATTTGTCATTTTAGGGACTAAATAGGACAAATCATCAAAAAGATGGAAAAACGTTAATTGGACTTCATTAATATTTCCAAGCAAGTTTCATTGATGGATCAAGAAGACTGAAGCTCAAAACCTTGAGTTTTGCATTTTATCAATTTGGATTGATTTTCAGCATTAGAAAGATTGCCTTGAACAAAGGCCTTGCCTTCGGTTTCTTTATGTGCTACAAGGCATATTTTTTGCTTTGCTGATTGTGGTTCCCCATTCCGGGAGTCATAGTCAAGTTTTTGATTCATTACGGTTTATCGATCGGTGAGGTCTCGCCCATCGGTCTCCAACACCTCGTTTGACTCTTGGTTTTGGGTTATGAGCGAGGGATGGACTTAAGCGTCGATTATCTATTGGCGTTTTTGACTCCGTCGGCCGTGGGTAAATCGCTTTGGTATTACCTCAAGCCGAGGAAAAACATGGTGGTGCTCCAATCGTTTACGTCCAACTTTCATGATTGGAAAAAAGATACTTCTTTGTTCGCTTAGATAGTGCCCCCATCAAGAGTGAATACATTTCTTCTTTTCGACGTGAATGGGGTCCCGCGGGTAACACTTTTGATACTCTGGTCGTTTTCTTTTCGTTTGTCAGTATCTAATAGTTCTTTCGTTCTGCAGATTTGGATCCCCTTCCACCGCATCCGGAAGATACCTACATTGTTATGGACCTTCTCCGAGGCGGTCTGTTCCACTGGAATTACTTTTCCCCGAAGTGAGTCCGTAACGCGGTTACATACCACAAGAAACGTACTCTGCCCGACGCGATTTCGGAAGAGGAACTTGAACCGGCCATGGATGTATTTACCTCGTATAAGTTGCTTCCCGACTTGGTGAGGGAGAGATCTCCCTGAAACAAGCGCGCGCCCGAAAAATGGGGGCGGCGGTGCCGAGAATGGGAGAGGGCCGTCTAAAGGGTCGTGGCACCAAGATATACTCGCCGGATATGGGAGTGGTCCGACTCAACCTTCGGTGTCGCCTTTTAGAGAAGGGCCAAAATGGGACTCCTTTTTCGCTTCCCTTGATGCACCGACGTATCAAACCACAGCTGGCGCAGGATTCGTTAGGTCTGGGCAATATGCGGAGGCCTCGCGTTTGTGCATGGGGGTTAGTTTTCGTACACACGATATGATTCCCATCGTTCGAATGATATCACTCCTAACTTTCAAGGATTTCTTTTTGCAGGGTCTCCATGAGATGGATGAGGCCCTTCAGGCGAGCAACCTGGAGGCAGAGACGACTTTGTTCAAGGCCGAGTGACTTGAAGAAGAGAACGCTCGCCTGAAGAAGGAGGTCAAAGCGGTTTCGTCTCGCGAAAGGGAATTGGCGCGAAGTCAAGCATCGCAGATTCGTCACGTGTTCAGGCGCGAGAAACGAGAGGTCACCTCGATTGTGGTCGATCGCTCGGTCGAGTTTACGGCGGATTTTGACTAATACAAGTGTGCTCGTTAGACCTTTGAAGAATACCGTGAATGTCGTGGTTTGGCGGGAGCTCTGTATTGTACCCAGCTTCCTAACTATTCCTACGACCTTGAATGGACAAAATGTCTGCTCACGTGAAAAAGTGTAAGGATGTCCTGTCTTCGATCCCGTCTATCGAAGAGAAGGTTCGAGGTCACTGGGCCCCGATTCCCATTTTTCCCAATTTGGGGGAAGTCGGGGACAGTGCTCATTGTGATGAGGATGCAACTTTTCGATCTCTGCAAATTTGAGTACGATTTTTGAGCGAAAAATGTTCATCTGTTGAGGGAGCGTGTTCCCTGTTTATTAGTAATATTTTGGCGAAGTGTGGCAATTTTATGTTTGTCGGGGTTGGCCGTGTGTGGCCTTGAAACCCCTCACCTTGTAATTTAAGTATTAATGAATGATGTTTTTCGTTTTGATTTTGTTGTGTATAAGTAGTGTTACGGTTGCGAAGAAAGATCATGAGTTGTTGTTTCATGTGTACTCTTCTGAGAATCGCTATATTCGTTGTTCGTTTGGGATGCGAGTTGTCGAAAGATTTACTCTTTCGGATTTTCTTGAGCGTGAGAACAAAGGCGAAGAGACATATTTTGGAATCTCGTACGGGTTAGATACTATGTCTTGATATGTCTGAGACCAGTGTGTTGAGTTTGGTTTGATTTGGTGTAGAGGAAAAACACGAGTTGTCGTCTCGTATTTAACTCTTTTCGTTGAACGTTCTATGCGTTGCTCGTTCAAGATGTTAAGAAGTTTCGTAAACTTTCTGGAGAGTTTAGATATGAACGAAGAGACATGTTTTACGATCTAGTATCGGTTAGATATCATGCCTTGAGATGTTAGAGACCAGTGTGTTGGGTTTAGGGCAAGACCTATGTCTACTCTCGGTTTTAGGGCGTGCAATGACAAACTCCGGCTTACATTTACCGTTTTCCATTTCAACCTGGTTCCATCTCGATACTGAAGTATGCGATAAGTTTTCGGCTTATATGACTTGCATCAATCGGGAACCGAGCATTTCTCCAAAGACAATTTCTAAGTCGTTTGGAAGTGCTGACCAAAATTTCGGGTTTCTTTTATACCGCGCTATTATCCTAGCCGGATGTATAAGAACCCATTCTTCGAAAAGAGCGGGTTAATGTGAGTGATTAGTTTGTCTGTCGGGGCCAATCGACGAGCGGGTTGATAGTCTTGTGACTGTCTTTAGGAGCTTTTGATCGAGTTCGGAATCGTGTTTCTCGGAAACTCGAGACGTCTTGCTTTTTCCAGAATGTTTTTCCGCTTTGTAGTACAATGTGTTGGTGAAAAAGTTATAGTCGATGTTTGTTAAGAATGATCATGTCGTATGATTTCTGTTTTTGGTTTATACGGAAGAATAAAAAGCGAAAATTTATTGTCGGAATCGGATCAAAAAATGTCGAGTACAACGTGTGGGAGTATACGAGCATACATATACCCACTCCCCCTTTTTTTAAAGAGGGGGACAACTGAACTTTTCTCGCGAAGAGCTGCCTACGTACCTCTTTCGAGGATCAAGCCGTTTCATAGTTCAGTTTGTTGTCGTGAGTGATTACTCGTTTTGCAGAGTTGCATCGGCTGTTTCAGTCTCGGTGACTATAGCTGGATCGACGGTTTCCTCGGGTGTTGAGGGTGTTGCCTTGTCGGGAGTGTTTAGCTCGGAAGTTTGCTTGTTTCCTTCGGACTGAGCTGTTTTCCGAGTTGACAATTCTGGCACATCTTTCTTCGAAGTGTTTTTGGCTAACGGCTAAGTCGTCTTTATTTGTTTTGATTTGGCCATGGGAGTCATTACGACTTGTCTTAGCTTATGCTCGGCCAGGAAGCAAAGTCGTGACTGTTTCTGGCATCCCCATATCATGGAGATTCCATAGGGGGTTGGGAATTTAATGCCCAAGTGGTAGGTCGATGGAACTGCCTTCATGGAGTTTATCCATAGCGTTCCCATGATCACGTAGTAGATGGCAAGGTGGTCGACGATCGCAAAATCGACAACTTTTGTTATCTCCTTCACCACCAATAGAAGTTTGTTCGATCCGAGAGTCATCGAAGTTATTCCTGAGAAACTCGTGAGTGGTCTCGGTGCGGGTATGACCTCGTATTAGTCGATATTCATCTTGTTGAGGGTATCATGGAAGATTATATCAACGGTACTTCCCGTATTGATGAGGATCTTGGCGACTTCAAGATCTTTTATGACAAGGTTGATCACGAGAGGATCGTTATGGGGTTTGTCGAGTCCGACAATTTTGCATTCCTCGAAAGTGATAACGTTACTTGCGGTCTCGCTTGCAGTGTCGAGTGGTGTGGGCCTATTTGCACTTGACTCAGCCTTTCGGTGATATGCTTTTATCGATAAGACGATGCAAGAAAATATTGCGTCCCTCCGATTATCATATTAACCCTGCGGCGATTGGAATCGTTTCCTTTGTCGTTAGACCTCCTTACGCGTTTCCCATCTGCATGGGTTCCTTAAGACGCGGTGTCTCCAGTGGGTTCTTTCTCAGTCTTAAGTGGGCGATCTGTATCGCGTATGAGGTCTTTTATGTTGGTTACGTCTGAGATCTCCCCCGCGAGCAGTTTTATCGTTAACCTCGATCTGAAAACTTTGCAGTTTGCGGTTGAGTGACCCTTTGCTTGGTGAAACTCGCAGAAGGTGTTTTCGTCATACGACGTGTTCCGTGTCCAAGTGTTCCCCGACGTCCTACCTTGTTCAGACGGGATTTGACTGCGTAGTTTTGCACCCCCAACGTCTTCTCCCTCGTGATGGACGCCTTCGCAGGTCTGTGTTTTTGCGATAGGATTTTCATCTCTTCTTTGTTGATGATTAAATTCTTCGCTTTCTAAAGCCTGTCCTGAATAGTGCGTGGTTTCTCGAGAGCTATCCACTTTCTTATCTTCGACTTGTACCAGAGAGTCTCCGTAAGTGCGTCTACCGCCACTTTGTCGCTGATCCCGCTGACTCTCGACATTACTATCTTGAACATGTTCATGAAATCTCGGAGAGATTCGTCTTCTCTTTGAGACAGGGTGCATAGGTCAACCTCGGAAGTTTCTCGATCCATAAACATGGAGTACTGTTTGAGAAATTTTCAGGAGAGTTGACAGAAATTTCCGATGGAGTTTGGCTTTAGGCGAGAGACCATTTGAGGGCCACTCCTTGGAGATGCTCGACAAATTGGTGGCAGAAGCCAGCGTCTTCCTCGCCTTCCTTGAGTTTGGATCTCGCCATCGCGGTCTGGAAAGTGTGCAAGTGAGCTTTCAGAACGGAAGTTCTGTTATACATTGGGATTTTCACTTTCCCGAGATCGGAGACTCTGGTGTTGGTTACGCGAGCAGTGAATGGAGTTTTTCGAGCCTCTTTGAGGATCCTGTCAATCTCTGGCGCGGCACTGGTCGCGTGATGGATCTACGGTTTTACCGCTTTGACCTCTGCCGCTATTCACTACAAGAAAACACGCAATTTGCGAGAGAATTTTGCGAGGAAAAA
>OVAN01011589.1:0-14555 GCA_900406275.1 Anastatica hierochuntica | reverse complement strand
AGGAGCGGTTGTTAGGTCATTATAAATATTAAAACTCGTCTCCCAACAGAATAGTGTAATCGTCAACTAGAAATTGATAAATGACCCAAAACTATTTGATTATAACTCAATTCGTGACGATCATAAGTTAAAAATTCATATTCTTCCGTCACTAACAAACAATTTTTTGGACAATACTCAACACAATTACCACAAAATTTACAAATTCCAAAATCAGTATTGTAATTAAGCAATCGTTTTTGAATATTCGTTTCCAATTTCCAATCAACAACAAAAAAATCTATAGGACATACTCAAACATATACTTCACAACCAATGCATTTATCAAATTCGAAATGGATTAGACTGCGAAAATAATCCGGGATTATTAATTTTTTAGAGAGATATTGAATATTTACAGGTCAACGATTTGTATGGGATAAGGTAATCATCAAACCTCGACCAATATACCTTGCAGCTCGTAGGGTTTGTTGACCATAATTCATGAACCCAATTATCATAGGAAGCATATTGTAATTATCTATAATAATTTTATCTTTTGTTTCTTCTCTTGTTTAGAAGAAGTAATGAATATATTGGATTCATTTTCAATTTTAGAGTGAAAAGAGTTGGAAAGAAGTTGTTAATAATAGATTACCAAGATTGGTAAAAGAAATTTCCATCCAAATTTTAATAGTTGATCCATTCATAGCCTAGGTAAAGTCCATCTTATTGTAGTAGAAAAGAACAAGAACAAATAAGGTTTAGCTTATGTAATAAAGATACCAATTGTTCTCCCAAAAAATTGAATCCCTTTCAAATAGCTTCAGAATAGATATATGCAGAATAGAAATATTCCAACTGCCTAAGTATAGAACTGCTATAAATAATGAAACAATTAAGTGATTTAGATAAGAAACAACGAAAAATAAACCAAATTTAATACATGAATATTCAGTTTGATAACCTGCTATTAATTCTTCTTGCGTATCTGGTAAATCAAATGGTAACCTCTCCCCTTCTGCTAGGGAAGAAATTGGAAAAATGATAAAACCTATAGGTTGACGTCAAAAATTCCATCTCAAAAAATCATATTTTGATTGTGTCTGAACTATATCAATTGTACTTAAACTGTTAGATAATCCTAGTCAGTGATAATATTACTATTCTCACCGCTATAACAAAACTATACATGAGATCTTCGCCTCATACGACTCCTCGGAGGCAATAAATAAATCTAAGGACCATATTATTTAGACGGATATCATGTGTTTTAAAATAGATGAAATAAAAATATATCAGGGGTCCCAAATTATACCAATGGAACTATGTCGGCTCAAATTCCAAGAATAAAAAAGTGCTTCGAATTCATCTCATCCTTTACAAATTTTCATTTCTATTTGTTGAGTAATAAGTTAATCCTTTAATAAAATAATTCTTGTAAAAATAGGTATTTCAGCCCAGCTTGAGTTTCAATTACGAAAAAGAATTATACATCCAATTAGTTTATTATTCATAATGTAAATTTTATTTTATTTTTCGAAATATATGGAAAAGTCCTTGTTTCGTTCATATTCTTCTTTCTCTTTTAGAAAAAAGTTGGTGAACTTCAAAAATAGAGGATTATGTCATTTCTGATAGTCATTACGTTTATCAGTGGATTAGAGCATACTCTAAATCAAAATCTTTGGAACTATTGTCTGATCATTTTTACTAACTTCAAGCCCCAATTAACCTTCTTTTTTTGTTATCTTATGTTATGCATAAATATACTTTTCAATTTTTTAGTCTCTATTAATTTTTTAATGTATTTTGGTGTTTCTAACCATCAACTCATATTTACCTAGTTGTCTTTCACATTGTATATTGAAATAAATATTTATTCATACCTGGAAATTGTAAAAGTGTGGGTTGTAGATTGCCTTCGGTTTGGTTAAAGATTCGTATGAGGGTTCCTTCTTTATGGTAGAGTCTTTCGTTGTGAAGTTCACTTTGGCCTCTTCATTATAGAACCAATTCCATACTCCATCCTTTTTGAAACTTTCATAAGCCATTTCTTATTGAACCTTAGGCTTTGTCTTAGATTTCCTTTGATATACCGTAGCATAATACCTATTATCTCTCTCAGTTTTTAACATTGGGTAAGAGACTTTAGCATCCATTTTCCTCAAAATCAATTATCTTGAGTCGAAGTCGATTATGGCTTCGATAGCAATAAGAAATGGTGTCCCTAATATCGTTGGGAAATTTACTTGATTGGTTGTAGTATCCATTACCTCAAAGTCACATTTGACTAGTGTGTTGTTCACCCATTGCTCTACATCTTCTAACCTTTCCATGGGTACTTTCCTTAAGGCATCTCCTAAAAGAAAGAGATTATCTCCTATCTTCACTTAGTGTTGGAGTCCAAGCTCCTTTACTCGATCAAGAGATAACACGTTTAGATTTTCTCTGGTATCTGCCAATGCTTCTTCGAATTAGTAATCCTTGAGAGCACAAGGGACCAAAAATCTTCTTTTCACTTCACTTTTCTCATTGTTTGAATACCATTTTCTTGCTTAATATTCTCTACCATATCACTCTTAGTAATTTCTCTTTGAAGCTTCTCTTTGCCTCCTCTATCCACTCTAGAAGAATATATAGATTGCCACTTTTCTTTATCTCCTTGTAACGCAATTCTAGGATTTTGTTCTTAAATCGTTGAGGGTATGGAATGTTGGATTGAAGAACCTGAAGATTTTGGAAAATTTCCTTCACTCATTTCTTTTCCTCTAGGCATATACCTTAGCACCATATTCGTTAGTAGCCCTCTTGTCAAGCAATGGCTCATTCTTCCCTTTCTCAAATTCGAAATCTATTTTTTCTTTAGGAATGTCCACTTTTCAAGTCTTTTCTCCTTGAGTAAAATGGTTTCACCACTTGCACGAATGAGGTTGCCCTCTCCTTTACATACAATCAAATTGTCAAGAAGTCCATCATTCAAACCATTAGGCTCGAAGAATAGCTTTCAAACACATCAATAATTTCCTCTTTTTCAATAGTGCAAAAGATGTCTTCTAGTGATGAGGATTTCTCTTAAATTTCTTCCAAGAACACAGTGCAAAAGTCTTTGCTTGTTCCACCCGTTTGTTTAACAATTCCCTTTCCTTTTTGATCTGCCATGACTTGTTGCAATTGGGAATCAATGGCTTTATCATGAAAAGCCAAAGCATCGTGCTTAATGTTCATGTCCATATTCATGGCATCCATCTTCACATTCGTTTCACCAAACCGCTTGTTGAGATATGTTGTGGTCTCATTTTACCCTTCTACAAGCTTCTTTAGCATAGCATGGTTCTTATCCTCTTTAGAACTACTCGTATCTTGTTGATGTTTTTGGTATATTCTTTTATTTGGTGCGAATGGTTGGAAGCTTGTCTTTGGAGGATACATTTGATCTTGTAGGTTTCTAACTTTTTTGCTCTGCTAAGACAAATTATTATTTAGGGCTTGTATCCTTGGTCGAAAGGTTTTTGGTAGTAGCCTCCTTAGATTTAGCTAACCTCTTCTAGCTATCTTTACCTAATGCAACACACATTTCTTGTGGAGATTCCACACTTACAAAGTGAACGCCTCTTCTAGTTTGTTGCACTATCTTGTTAATTTTCTCGTTAAGCTCTTTGAGATTATCATCATTTAAACTCGGCCCTCTATAGGTTCTATCATATTCCGCTCCAATGAAATGGTCGCTTTAAGAAAAATTCTCTATTAGTTTCTTTCCTTGATCCGTGGACAAGCTAACAAAAGTCCCCCATTGTGGTGGTGTTCAAGGCTAGGCGAAACTTCTCATAAATACCTCGGTGAAAGATTTGCAACAAATTTCTCTTAGGGATCCTGTGATGTGGGCAAATTGTAGCATACCCATTGAAAAGATCCCAACCTTCCAAAAGTTTTTTGGTTTTCCTTGCTAGAAAGAGGCGATTTCATTTCTAATCTTCGCGGTTCTTTACGGCGAGAAGAACTAAGCGTTTCTTGCACTCATTCCAAATGGTAATTGACGATGTTACAAATCATTTCTCCCATTGTGAAGCTTTGTCTCCTAAAGAAAATGGAAAGAGGGTGAGCTTGATAACATCTTCTGAGACTCCATTGATCTTAACTGTACTACAAAGTCTCACAAAGTTATCCAAAATGCCCAAATAGATTATCCAAAGCTATACCAAAGAAGTGTGAATTTTGTACCATATTTATCAAGCTTGAATTTATTTCAAAGTTATTGTTGTGGATTGGTGGAGACTTTATACCCATTCATTGTCCAATAGTACAAGGTTCATCACAATCTCCAATTCTTGGTTGATGAATTGGGGCTTGTGGTGGAGGTTGCGGTGCTTCTCCTTGTTGATTTTCATTCATTGGAGAGTTTCCTAATAGAACATTGAGTATTTCTTCATCCATGCCGACTTGTTGTTTGTTTATTCCCAACCTTTGACGATGAGCTTCCCTTTCTTTAGCACTTCTTTTCCTTGATTTTTCTCAAGAGGTGGTGTGTCTTGTTTCCTTCTTGACCTTTTTATCATGAACCTATAATATCAAGACAAATACAAGAACAAAAATAAGGTGAGATTTGAATAATACTAAAATAAAAGCTTAGCTTTTTGAACTATATAAATCCCTGTGAAAACAGTTCTAAGAGTAAACCCGTGCAACAACGCCAAAAAATTATTGGTGTCGGATTTGCAATTAACAAACAAGCTTAAATATATAAACTCTTTTGATTAAACACCACTCGCAAGATCATGCATTGTCCAATTGTTGTATAAAGGGATCAAACCAAGGATTTGAAATTAAAAAGATATAGTTTAAACTCAAGGAATATACTAGTGTTCTTAGTCTAAGAAAATTCGGATTAGTTGGGGTGTTGTCACAAGGTTTTAGAAAAAAACGCAAAAGAAAGACATAATTAAAGGCATAAACATAAGCAACAATTAAGAAAATGCAATAAAGAAAATGGCTTTGAAGGACTTAAGATAAGACAATAATAAAGACTGAATCTGTAAGACATAGCATACGATTCGAACTTGATCTAGATTCACAATGAGCTCTTTTTAGGTTTTATTAGATGATGAAAGCTATTCTTAGGCCAAGGATCCCTTAATTTTTGATCAACCTACTTTCATAGTGAAGATCTAATAACCCATTTACATTACAAAACGTAATACTCGTTTATAATCTATCTAACCATGCAAGTGATTATGTTCAATAAGTCCTTATAGCCACCTAGCAACCTAGAAAAACTACTTTCGCGCACCAAGTTGAAAGACATAGATTTTGCTCTCTCAAGCATTTCCTCAAACACCTTTTGTGCATTTGATGCACACATAAGATCCTTTGAAATCAACCAAACAAAACCTATAAAAATCTCTGCCAAGATCTAGATCAATAGTCATTCCAAACCTAGATCTAATCCTAACCTACTACATCTCAAGATTTAATAAGAAACTACTCACTAAGATCCATGAAACTCCAATGATATGGACTTGATCTTTTGAAACCCATGATCTTAGAAAGAAGAAAGAAATTATTAAAACCAAGAAAAAAAAATTAAATTAAAAGGATTCAAAGGTTTAAAAAAGTTGCAAAGTTTAGAGAAATTATCCAAAATTGATCAAAGTTATGTTCTTGAAGGATTAATAGGCTATTTATACATGAGTTGGTGAATGATGGTTTTCCTAAGAAATCTTTTGCTGTGAATTAAGCTGTCTTCGACCCCTTGGTGAGATGCCATCGACCCCCTTAGGTCGATGGTGAGCTAAATGGACAGGGAAGGATTGAGTTAGCTCACCGTCGACCCTCCCCCCCTTTGGTTGCCATCAACCCTAGGGTCGACGATGAGCTAAATGGGCATGGACATTGGCTCCTTTGCTTCTTGTTTGAGTCTCCATAATCCCCTCCTTGCTCCATGGTCAACAACGGCTTAACTTTGTTTCTTTTCCATGCTTTTGCTCATTTTATTCAATCCTCTTAGTTCGTCTTCATCCACTTGCAATTAGCTCTTGATTTATCCTTGTTTTTTTTATCAAATTCCACCAAGTTTCCAAAGGAAGGTCTCTTTTCTTCATGTAAAATTCTATTCCTACAAACGCAAAGAAATGTAATGCAAAATGCAAATAAATCTAAACTAGATACATTTTCTAAACTAAGTGGATTGCGACACTAAAATGCAATATTTACAACCTAAAGACAATGAAGACATATACCAAATGACACTAATTATGCATTAAAAATATGAACACATCAGTTTTAATTTATTTTGGTTTTTACAAACATGAAAAAATATAAAATACATTTCTAAGGTCTTTATTGAGTAATGCATGAATAGTCTTGTTTGTATCATGTGAGATATGAATAAAAGAAGTTTGCTTGCATTTTCCCACCGTAGATAAGATATAATCTCATGGGTTTTCAATATCTACACATTTCGTTTGACCAGTAAGATAACTATTAGTATCTTACAATCATCTTAAAAGACCACCGACGAATAACCCATGTGAAACAAAGAGTAAATAGAAATTAGCACTGCTTTTGCTTCAGTTTGAATAGCTTAAATTGTTGTATAAATGGTTTCGTACTTAAGGGAAATTCTTAAATATACCAGAAAATCAAGTTTATAAGACAAAAAAATAGCATAGTGTTCCACAAATACTACAATTTAGGTTTACATTGACTGAAAAGCATTTTCTTTGTTGAAATCTAATGGACGGTACTAATTACAAACTTCGCAGGCGATACATGCACGTGTAATTTAACCCTTTTTTATTTTAGAAAAACATTCTAAATATCTGTAAAAATATAAAAATTCTAAGAAAATCTTTCTTAATCATTAAGAATAGAAAATTTGTATAAATTAAATTGAAGAGACAATATGAAATAAAGATTGAGAAGTAGTTGAAAAGTAGCATTAAATATGCATTATTTAAGTTTTAAGTTATGGAATTAAAATCATTAACGAATATTAAATATCCATTATTTAAGCTTTAAGTTATGGAATTAAAAATATTAAAGAATGTTTCGCTTTTAAATAATTGATTAACGTGAGGACGTGCGAGTGATAGAGAATTTGGCGGTCCTAGAGACTAGTGATTTGAAAACTTTTCTTGATTGGAGGGTCATAGTGATATTTATTTGGTGCCTTTAGGTCTTACAAAAGGGTTGTGATGGTAAGGTCGTGAAAAGTTCTCATGCGGTTTTGTTGATGACGTTCATATGGAGTCATTGTGTTGTTTTCAACTACTTCAGTCAAATGTAATTCTTGCCTGTATGACATGAGTAAGAAACTCAGTTTATGTATTTTATTATAAGTCTTAGACGTTTTCTCTTTTTGTTTGTAATTCTGTTTTGGTCAAAGGCAATTTTGTTTGAATTATGTAATGACAAGGTGCTACAACAGGTGTTGGTGAAAGCATGATTATATCATTCGTCTTCTGTATGTAGCTCAGAGATCAAATAGGAAAAAAGAATATTGGCCTTCTTTAAAATGTTACATGATGCAATCATGGGATCGAGTGAGTATGTGCGTCACGGTGACGAAAGGTGGTACTTTCAGGCTTGGGAATTGGTTAAGCTTTGGTTGTATGGATGAAGTTATGGTTCTCGGATTTTCAGAAATGGTTGGGGCTACTTCAATCTGGGAGCTCTTCAAGCTCCGACGGGTAAGCAAATGGTACAACTATGGTTTGAGAGCTCAAACAGTTTTTAATATGCATGGGAATGTTGCTCTCCTGGAATCATCGGCACACCCATGAAAATCTTAGCTTGGAAATGTCGGGGTGCGGCTAATCCTCAAACAGTATAATATCTACGGAAAATGTGAAAAATATATCGTCCGAAGTTTTTATTTTTTATCGGAGACTAAAAATTACTTTTCTTTTATGAAAGATGTAAAATTTTATTTTGGCTATAATAAAATGGTTACAGTTGATTCGATTGGCTGTAATGGTGGTTTGGCTTTATATTATAATGATGAGTTCCATATTAACATTTTATCAACATGTGATCGACTAATTGATATTGAAGCGGTTTATTCCGGAAAACGTATGTTTATGAGTATTTTTTTTATGGGGATCCAATCATAGGGAAACAAGATTATGTATGGGAGAAGTTATTGCACATTGGGATTTCGAGGAATGAGGAATGGATCATGTTAGACGATTTAATTAGGAAAAAACTATAGGAGGACTTAGGCCATCTTCACCGTTTTTATCTTTCAATAATATGATCTTGGCATGTGGAATGATGGACTTCNGGGGGGGGGGGGAAGGGGTAAACAGGAAAACTATGTTATTTGGTGTCGTTTGGATCGATATCTTGGAAATGCGGACTAGCATGATTTCTTCTTTTTCTCTAAGGTTGATTATTTATCGCTAATTGGCTCGGATCATCGGCCAAATATGGTACATTTTCATACTCGACGTTATAGGCTGCATAAGTCTTTTCGCTTTGATAAGCGGTGTGTTGGTAAAGAGGGCCTGAAGGAGACATTCAAGGTAGGGTGTCATAGTTTAGGACGAGAGGAGGATATGAGTGTAGTGGATCAGATACAGAGGTGTCAGAACTCGATATCACGGTGGAGATATGAGAATGATTCTTGAGAAAAAGAAAAGATCGATAGGTTAAAAGAAGAACTACCTATTGTACAAGATGATGATACAGAAACACAAGAGGATTTGAAGAGGGCCACAAAAGCATTAAGTGACGCATATAAAGAGGAAGAACTATTTTGGAAACAAAAAATTAGGACTCAATGTTTACGAGAGGGGGATAATAATACAAAGTTTTTTCATGCGGTGACTAAGCAAAGGCAAGCCCGTAATCGATTTGGAAGATCAGGGTGGGAATTAGGTAGAGGAACCACATGCGGTGGAAAACGTGGCGATCAATTACTTTCATACTATTTTCACTACTTAAAATCTACAAGGTTTTGAAGAGGTGCTGGAGGCGGTGGATCTGGTGATATCCGAGGAGATGAATCGGATGTTAGTTCGACTAGCTCCATAAAATGAAATTAGGAGGTTTTGTTCTTAATGAACCCGAAAAAGGATTCAGGACCGAATGGTATGACGACCTTGTTTTTTCAGGAATCATGGGGTATTATCAAAGGGGATCTTGTGGTGATGGTTATTGAGTTTGCGGAAAGGGAATGTATAGATGGTTGAATGAATATGACAAATATATGCCTTAACCGAAGGCAGAGAGACAAAGAAAGATACCATAACTCCGACCAATAAATCTTTCCAATGTGAGTTACAAAATTGTATCTAAATTAAGATGCCCAAGATTGAAATGTGTTCCCCAAAAATTATCTCGAGACACAATCAGCGTTTGTCCAAGGAAGGTAATTTCGGATGATATCCTGAATGCTGAGGAAATGTTCCACGACCTTCGCAGATAATACATGCAAGGGCTCTTTTATGGCAATTAAAACAAATATGAGTAAGACTTATGATCAGGTTGAATGAGGTTTCTAGGAGCATATGCTCCAAAAGTTTGGTTTTGATAGTAAATGGGTTGGATGGGTCATGCGTTGTATCACTACAGTTTCCTACCGAGTTTTGATTAGCGAACAACCTTCAGGTAGAAGAGTACCTATTAGAGGCCTCCGGCAGGGAGATCCTTTATCGTTGCACATTTTTATTCGTTGCACTAAGGCACTAATTGCAAATATATGGCACTCCAAGAGAGCAGGACGGGATTGACAGGAATATAAATATCAAGAAAAAGTCCAACAATATCCCATCAACTTTTTGAGGATGACAACTTATTGTTCTATAAAGCGGATAAGCCACAATGTCTGCAAATATTGACGATTTTGGATCGGTATGGGTAGGCCTCGGGCCAGCAAATTAATTATGATAAATCATCGATAGTGTTCGGGCACAAGATTAGGGATGACCTCCGCTGTGAGCTAAAACAGGTTTTAAATATATTCAAATGGAGGAATAAGTTTGTATTTAGGTATTCCATAGAGTGTATGGGGTTCAAAAACAAAACTTTTTTCTTTTGTTAAAAAACGATTACAAGGAAATATTAATGGATGAGCATCTCAATTCTTTTCCAAAGGAGGGAAGGAGATACTTATCAATTTTGTGGCGCCTTGCTTACCTATGTTATGCCGTGTTTCAAACTATCAAAGGTGATCACGAAAAATCTAACGAGTGTGGTAGAAAAATTTTGGTGGAGGTCAGGGGCGGGTTTACATGGTTTAATTGGAGGAAATTTTCTCTAACAAAGGTAGAGAGAGGTTTGGGACTTCATACTATCGATAAGTTCAATTCGGCTTTATTGACTAAACAGATAGGACGTCTTCTAAAATTTCCAAATTCTCTACTGGCGCGAATATTGAAATGGAGGTATATTCGAAGGACAATCTTATGACCGATAAACAATATTACTTACCATCTTATATGTGGTAAAGTATTATTTCCTTCCAATTCATCTTGGGAAAATGGCTTATTAAACATGTGGGGATGGGTACATCTAGAGCTGTGTAGGGAGAACATTGGATTCCAGATGTGTGGCCAAGACCAGCGCGACAAAGAGGTCCGACTAATCTTTTGGTAAGCCATATGATTAATTAGAGTACTTTGGAGTTGTATCAGGAAATCTTGAAGGAACATTTTTATCTGGTGGATATTCCGTTAATCAGGGGTATACCTATTAGTAGAATTGCTACATCTGATAGGATTATATGGCCTCTCAAATCGAATGGAATCTACACGGTTAAACTATGTTGTTATGTGGCACAATGTTATGAGAAAAGGGTACTTTTACCACCGTTGTATGGTCCGGATTTTACCCTTTTAGCTCAGGCATGAAAGGTGCAAGCACAAGCAAAGCTGAACATTTTATTTGGTAGGTAACTTCGGGTAATTTAGCGGTGAATTCAAGGTTAGGTTCAAGGGGTACTAAATGTGAGATAAGTTGTCCACGATGTGGATATGCAACTGAAACAATTAACCATGCACTGTTTGAGTGCCTCTCTGCGATATAGTCTTGGGCTTTCTCCGATATCCCGTCGGTCCTGAGGGTTTTTCCCGGCAATTTGATTTGGTCAAATATGGATTTTGTATATTGGAGGATTCTAGATATAGAGGTTGAGGATGTAAAAGGGAAGGTTTTACCATGGATTATGTGGTTTATTTGGAAAGGGAGAAATGATAAGTTGTATAATGGCAAAAAGACAGGCATGTTCCAGATATGCTAAAAATGCTCGAAGTGAAGCACAAGCTTGGAGGGAGTCCAATGTGGTGGATATTGTTCCTCACCCGCCACAAGTATCCTCCACTCCAACAGTCCAAGGCCTTATGTGTCAGATTGATGGATCCTAGAAGTGTGATGCCCATTCTCGGGTCTTGGGTGGTTCTCTTGTAATTTTATGACAGGCTATGTGATGATGGGAGCAAATGGCAAGCGTCAAAGGTACTATCCTTTACATACAGAGCTAGAAGCACTTATGTGAACAATGGAGAGGCTGTTTATGTTTCAGGAAAGTGATAGCTTAGGTTTTCGCACGAGAAAACACTGCAAGTGCAAAGAAGTACGTTATAGTGGTTCGAGATCGAATCCACAGAGACCAAAAGTAGCACGAAGAATGTCAGATCAAACAACGGGCTAAAGTTAAAAAGATGTCTTGTAAAGAGATGCAAATATCGAAATTAATAGAACAAAGAAAGCAGGCAAGCAACAACAAGGTGTAAATCATTCAAAGAAGTGTTGGGCATTTGGTATTCTTAGGGAAACATTGACTCAAATTATAGATTAGGGAACAATTTTTAAACCGTCTTGAACTCAAACACTAATATAGATCTGATCTACTTCCGTAGTATCAGCTCCCTATGTATTAGAAATCTCGAGACTAACTTCCGTTGACTCTCGATTTCTAATCATGCATTCCTAACAGGTTTGATATGTTCACAATTCACTTAAACATCAACTTCCATTGGCTTAAGAAGAATTGCTCATCTAATATTCTTTCAGGCATTTAATCGAACAATTTCCAGGCGTTAAATTACCTAAGATCAAAAACTAAGTGATCAATTTAATTTCATGCATTACGAACAATCCTAGATGAAGATCCAATTGATTAAATCCCTAATCATACAANAAAATAAGAGTAAAGGGTTCAGAAAGCTTCTCAGATTTGAAGTACAAAAGATGCTTCTTCTCCCTAGGTTACAAATCAATCTCTTCTCCCAAAAAGTCTGTAAAAGTGCATAATGAAAGGGAAAACACGAGCCTAGGTCTTAGTATTCAAATCCGGTTCAAAATAAGTTCGGTCTGGTTCTTCGTAAAATCGGTCCGCAAAACGGGACAGGGATCGATCGATCCTTGTCCATCTGTCTGGATATTTTCCAGCCTTCAAGAAACTTCTTTCAATGCTTGAAATCCATCCAAAATTAATTCTTTTCGGACATCCGAACTCGATTCCTGTAAAAACAGTAAAGAACACAAATGTGCGTCAAAAAAATCTGAATACATACTAAAAACGATAATTCTCGTGTGAAAACCATAATAAAAACTACTAAAAATACTAAAACATCAAATCCCTCAGACTTGAATCTTTGCTTGTCCTCAAGTAAAAGAAACGAAGACTAAGCCTGCGAGAAAAGAAACTCAAAAACCAAATGGATCGCATGCTTTCAGAAAATCTTACTCTGCGCTACTTTCGCTAACCATATAAACTCAGAACAATTAGAAAATTCTCCCCAAGAATCACTGCATAACCTTCCAAGCCCATCCATACTCTAAAATCTGAACCGACAAACTCAGCTTCCATGTTAATAACTCTCTACATTCATTTAAGATGGGCGTGAAACTTTTCACCGAAGAACTCATAATCAGGAAATCAGGCTAGGTATTCAAGGCTTTTAGTTGTGAGGCTTAGAGTATTTCGGGTATCAAAAGTTGCGTCAAGATGCACGACATTATACAAAATCGTAGGAGAGAGAGAGTATATTGATATCCATGTCCCCTAACTACCCAAGTACAAACAACCAATCATAAAGTAAACCAGATATGTGCATTTTTCAGGGTGAATCCAATCAACAAAATTATATGCAAATGCTAATTTTTAAACCAGATATGAAGAAAATAAAAACAATTCTCGATTTTTTTTTCAGAACAAAAATCTGATTCAATTTAGCGTATCAATGATGTTTTCAAACTCTAAAACACCCATATAGCATGAAGAAATGCAACATAATCATCTAAACCACTTAAACACCCAACACCGAGAAATCAGACACTCAGGACCGTGTCTAAACCACCTAAAATGTACAATCCTACCTAAGCAATTACAAGGATCATGTCTACCCTATTCTCTTCATTTTTTTAAACATGTGTGCACATAATATGAAAAATAAATGCATGGAAAACCAAGGAGATAAAGTAAGGGTGTGATGCCAGACTAAAGATGAGTCTTGTCACTCAGGATTACCGAAAAGGATGGTAGAAAAAGAAATGGGGATGTAATCCTGAATGATGGGTTTGATTCCTGATTTTAAGTTCTTGGATCAAAGCATTTAAGTTCATTATTAAGCCAAATAAAATAGAGTTCATAACATTTCAGACAAAAGTCTGAGTTCCAGAGATTTATGGTGGGGAGTTTGGTTATGAGTTATTCTGGATTCTCTGCGCTAAAATTCCAAATAAAATGGTTAATGAGAATATAAATAAAGTGCAGTGCGCAGAGACAATAGTCTGAAATCATCATGAAGCATAAACAATCCATAACTGACTCAATAAAAACATCAAAAAGACTCAAATAACACCAAAAGAAAAAGAAAAACATAAGCAGCATCCCCCAGTCTTATCTCACATCGTCTCGGTGTGAAACAAATCCAAAGAAGGGGTAAGTAGCAAATAACAAGGAAAAACAAAATCAAGTTGAAAAGAAAAGGGAAAAAGCAAACTTACCTGAAAGCGTGTGATATAGCTCCGTAAATGAGACAAGGATCGATCGATCCGTCTGTCTGGTGATTTTTTTCCTGCAATACAAAGGCTAAAAACACGAAAAACGTAAAAAGCACCAAAGACTAAAACATAAAAGCCAAAAACACTACAAAACTAACTAAAAATGAAAAAGAAAACTACCTAGTGGGTTGCCTCCCACTCAGCGCTTGTTTAAAGTCACGAGCCTGATTGAAGTGGCGATGGATCAGTCAGGAAGGGCCTTGGAACTCGCCCCGGAGCAAGCTCCACCAGCGAAAATCTTCAGCTTAAGGATGCTGCTCATAGCCTTCTTCATAGCAGCTGCTCCTTTCTCTTTAAACTCTGGTGTAAGGATGGCCCTGACCTTGGAGAAAGGTCTGAATCTGCCTTTACGCTTCACCTTATACTCAATAGCACCTCCATCGCATCCTAGAGGGATCAAGGTCAACTCAGAACTCTCCTTAGTATTGTGCTCATTCTGCTTCATTTTCTTTTTGGTCTTGAGTTTTCTCACTGTAGAATGAACGTCTCCATCTAAGACTTTTTTGACATCATTCTTATCAGCAACCACCAATGTGTCTTTACTCAATAAACCATGCTCCTCGTCAATT
>OVAN01011588.1:0-14556 GCA_900406275.1 Anastatica hierochuntica | reverse complement strand
AACAAAAATTCTATTTTATAAGGGGAGCATTTGAGAGATTGGTTTTAGAATTGAGAGTATATGAGACTTTGATTCTTTTATTGTTTTGATAGTTTTCTCTAGTTGATTTTCAACTTTAAATTTATATTCTTTGAATTTTTCTAAAACTTTATCTTTACTATGTAGCAAGTATACATAGCAGTATTTTGTACAATCATCTATGGAAGTCACAAAATACTTTTTATCGCATTTTGATTGTACGAATTTCAAATCGCAAAAATCTGTGTGTATTAAGCCAAGAAGTTTAGTTGTTGTTTCAACACGAGGTGTGTTTTTGTGATTTTTGCTTGTACGCATACTTCACATTTATCTTTGCTTATCTTGTATTTTGGAATTATATTCAAATTAATCAATCTTTGTAAAGATTTATAATTCACATGTCCTAACCGTACATGCCAAATATTAAAAGACTCAACGACATAAGCAATTGGATTCTTATTCATTGAAATATTATTGGTTACATCATTTGAAGAGGAAGCTACATTAGCAACTTTTTTCTTGCGTTGGACTGTCTCAACAAACATTTTGACAAGTCCCCCTTGACATAACCTTTTCCAAGAAAAACACCATGCTTTCTGAGGATCAACTTATCATCTTAAAAGTTAATACCAAATCTGTGCTTGCTCAACATTATTTCGGGTATCAAGTTTTTCCTCATGTCTTTCACGTGCTTCACGTTGGTGAGAGTGACCTCACGTCCTAAAGTCATCTTCAACACCACGTTTCCATGACATTCAATCTTGGAATCAGCAGTGTTCCCCATCATCAAATGATCCACCGATTTGCTCTTTCGATAGGTAAAAAACATCTCCTTATTGATGCAGATGTGAGTGGTTGCACTAGTGTCGTAGAACAACTCCAATGGGTTGCCCTCAACCATATTTGCTTCCTCGACCACAACACATGGGTCTAACAAAACATCAAATGTAGATGGCCCAAATGGTAGACCACTCCCATCTAGGGGCGTCGACTCATTAGTTTTGTCCATTCCATCACATGCACCTCCATTAGTGTCACCGATGATCACATTTTCATTATCGTTTGTCATTTATGTTCACAAATGAACGAACAAGAATTAGTATGATTCAATAAAAATAGAAGCGAACTATTAAAGCATTTAGCAAGAAGAATAATGAAATATAATTTTATCAAAATCCAGAGTCTTTCTGAATTTTCCACGTAAGACTTATTCTATCAGAATCAAGTCTCTGCCCGGATTTTGCACGAAAATTAAGATGCAAAAACACAGTAATTATATCAAAATCAAGTTTATGTCCAACTTTTACACGCAAATCAAAATGTAGAAACAATCATTATATCAAAATCAGGTGTTTGTGCAGATTTTGCATGAAATTCAAAATGTAGAAAACAATGATTATATCAAAATCAAGTCTCTATCCAGATTTTACACGAAAAATTAAAATGCAGAAAGAAATGATTATACCATAATCAAGTCTCTTATCGGATTTTGCACGAAACACATATTCTATCGAAATCAAGAAACAATATTATATCAGAATCAACTGGTTTTTCACGAAAACAGGAAAACTGATTCAATCAGAACTCAGTGTCTTCTGATTTTTGCATGAAAACGAAAACTTATTCTATTAGAACCCAATTTTCGCACGAACCCGAAAACTAATACTATTATAGAACTCAGTTTTTGTCCGGATTTTGCACGAACACGAAAACTTATTCTCTTAGAACTCAGTTTTTGTTCGGATTTTGTACGAACACAAAAACTTATTATATTAGAACTTAGTGTTTTTCCGGTTTTTGCACAAACATGAAAATTTATTCTCTCAGAACTCAGTTTTTGTCCGATTTTTGCACGAACACAAAAACTTGTTCTATTAGAAATCAGTTTTTGTCCCATTTTTGCACGGATACAAAAATTAAAGGAGAAACCTTCTGCTAAAAACTTTCGCAGAACTGTGTAGGTTTCTTTAAAAAAATCATATCAGAAATCGTTTCAAAAGCAGCTTTTTAAAACTTTACGCAATTCACAATTCGATTGCAGTGAATAGAAAGAGGCGAAAATTTTCATGAATTAAGACTATAAGCCATGAAAATCCGAATTGAAAATCACAATGAAAAAACGATGTTAGACAACGATTAAGGAATCATGATAGACTATGATATAATCATGATAGACTATGATCGCAACGTAGTGTGGCGGTTTACGAGATTCTGAATCCCATGATATAATCATGATAGACTATGATCGCAACGCTCGATCATAGAGTCTATGAACTAACAATTACGTTATACTATCGGGACACTTACGTTTTAGAAGAAGAAGATTGAGAGATTGCTAGAATTGTTTGTTTTGTTTTTTCTTTCTATAAAAGATTTTGCTCTCAATCAAGATCTTTTTAAGATTTTTTTAAGAGAACGTCCATCCATGATTTTAAGAAGAAGTGGGATAACGATCTCATGAGATGTGGAGCACGTTCAATGTGTAGGAAAAAAAATCTGCAGAATAATCCTTCGGTAGAATATACTTTTGCGTAACCGGTCCGATTTCAAAACACTTCGGTTCAGTTCAGTTTTTGAATCTCATTCATTTTCACTAGGCCCAATGGACTTATTTCTCATTCACAACAAAACTAATTTTTGACATAATACAAATAGATCCATTAGCACATTTTGTTTATTCAAATAATTATTCCAACATTTGCCACATAAAACCGTCTTTACTGGTAGACCACAATGTTCCAGACTTTTCATGGCCAAATCATTTTATAGAATACACAAAAAAATATTATTTCTCAAGATATAAAATTATTAACAGAGAAACTTCATAAGCATTGCGGACAAAAAATCTCAGCTGGCTTGTACAGAAGTACAACAATTATTATGGACTAGTGTCCAAGAAAACGTTTTATTTTAAAAGTTGTGACAAAGATGGTTTCTAATCTATCGGTCATGCGTTGGACGGTTGGACCTAAGTGACTTTCGTCCGATATTATTTGAATTGAACTTGTATATGTGTTCGAGGAACCCGAAAATATGAAAATTTTAAATCTAAACTCGAACCCGGGATTCGATATAACTGAAAAATCTAAAAGTTTTGAACGTGAACTAGAATCTGAAATTTGACATAACCGAAAATTTCGAACCCGATATTCGAAATATCTAAACATAATTAATCATAAATTGAATACATCAAAATTAAAAAAACACTCGCGTGGTCGCGCATTTAGTCTCATTTTGAATCTATAACGAATTCAAAATCTTGGATACACACTATGCTGAAAGAGGAGCCGAAGCCAAATATGAGTCGAGCTCTGAGCCGAATCTTCATTCTCTATAAGAGTGACTTCTTTTGTTGTAAAAAAATTTGACTTGTTTAATATTTTAATTTTGTAGTTATTATGTATGTTTAATTAGATTCATAAATTGAACAATCGATACCACATTTATCTTATTAAAGTTACACTAGAGTTTTGACTCGCGCAACCGCGCTGATTTTTAAATAATTTTATATATTATTAATCATGTTTAGATTTTTCAAGTATCGGGTTTATAATTTTCGGTTATTTCGAGTTTCGGATTCGGTTTAGGTTCAAAATTTTTAGAATTTTCAGTTATATCGAATTCTGTATTCAGTTAGATTTGAGATTTTTGAACTTTCAGATTTTCTCGGATAATCGTATGGGTTCAGTTCGGATAATATTCAACTCCCAAAATACCGTGAAACAAAACCCGTTAGAGTATTTAAAAAAATATTAGATGACTAAACTTAAATTTTTATAGTATATATAAATAATTTATAAATTTTTTTAGATTTTTCTAAATTTTATTATTTTATCATATTTTTTGAATTTTTGTAACAAATTTTATTTAAAAATAATAATATTGTAATATAATTATTTTAAAAGTTATGAATTTATTTTAAATTTGAAAACAAACTATATTTAAATTTGCTGAAAATTGATGATTTTAAATTGTATTGGTTTACAATTTTGATAATGATTAAGTGACAAGAATATTAGAATATTTTAATATGTTTGTTCAAATATGTAAATGAATAATTAGAGTTATTTTAATTTATTAGATACATTTAATAAAATTTTTAAAATATAGTCACTTTAAAAAATCACACATGAAAAGGTCTATGACTTCTCTTTTAATAAGATAGATACTGATTTCAAGGAAAATTCGTATAGAGATGAGTACAACAGTACCGTTTCACAAATAAGCAACTATTACTTATATATATATATACACACATATATATATACATATATAATTTTTTAATCATATAAAATATACTCAAAGTGATATTATTATTAGAAAAATTAATTTAATTTTAGTTGCATAATATACTGTAAATACATAAACATGAAGTGACTCGCTTACTAAAAATAGCATTATAGTTTGTAGTGATTTTAAATAAATGTTATCTTATATCTTTTATCTTTAATAAATTAAAACAATAATAGATAAATCTAAGAAATTAATAAAAATAAAATTCATATTTAGTTTATAAATGAACACAAAAAGATGAAATTCATTTCAGTTAATAATTAAATCTATAGTTTCAAATGAAATCTTATTATTTTAGTATTTATCTAACATACTAATCAAACTCTTACTTCGCAAATTTCACAGTTTTATTTTTGTTCCTCCATTATGCTTTCAATTATGGCTATAAATTTTCATGAAAAGTGAGAACCGAAGAACGTCTGTTGCTATTTATTTCTATTAGGCTATTATATTTTATACGCGAAAAGATTTAATTTCAAAATATAATCTAAGACTATAACACATAAACTTACGTGTCCAAACTTTTATAAAGCTTGAGTGGTTCAAACATGAAAATTATGTAGTTACAATTTGAAATTCGCAACATTATGCATTCATTATATTATGAGGTGTTTGTACGAGTTTTGTTTTGAGTTTTGACTCTATAATTTGTCCTTTCTAATTTAACATCGTTATTATCTTAATTTATTTTGCAAATTTTCAGTTTACAACGGTGTATAAAAATTCTATTTCTGTAATATTAAACCACAACAACAGATTTATGGTGAGTTAATTGTTAAATATTTTTTCTACGAATAGCTTGAAATATATAGATGTAATATTTTGAAAAAAATTATTATGTTTAATAAACATATAACAACTCTAACATTTACCTTAATCGTTCCAAAAAAAAAAAGAATCTAATTTAGAGGCTTTCCATCAAACATAGAAACATTAGAATTTTTTTCATTAAAGATGTGTATACGTGTAAAATACGTGGAGTGGACAGTCACAATCTCTAGTGTATTACACAATACACATGTGTTTTTTGTTGTGAAAATGAGGAGAGAGGTATGGAAAGTTTAGTGATTTGATCAAATTGCAGAAAGTAATAACAGTTATAAAAGTCAACCTTGTCATGCTTATTTGATTATTACTAAAGTTGCCCACGTCATGATTTTGAACCTTTTAGTCTAATCCACGCGGTCAATCATTGGATAGCACTGGTCAACAAAATAAACAAGAAGATGACCAAACCGTATATGAGTGGAGACGCGTTTTATGTGCGGAACACACGTTAAATGTTACTATTCCACACTTGGTCAAATTTGAGTCTATTACAGGTTTAGGCACTTTTTATAACTTATATTTCATTGAAAAGCACATTTTTGACATAAAACACTTTTTGCTTGATAGATTATTAAATTGTTCTTCAGTATGAATAACCACAATATTGGTTTATAAATCTTTTTTTGTTGGGTCGGTTCTGTCTAGTTACAAGGAGACATTTAAAAGTAACTAGATTATTTAGAGTTCTACGGTGTCCTTTTCACTTTCACCCTTATATTGTGTTTTGCCTTTTCCAATTCAAAAATTAAAGAAAAAACCTCTATTTTCCTTGCGGCGATTCACTAGTACGAGATTTGTGAGAAGTAGTTTTTTATTTTGTGTCAACAAAAGCAAGGTGTTGAAGCTCAACGGCTGGAGATTTCTGGAGTTGTGAGACATTAGCGATTTAAGTTGTGTTTCCAAAAGTTCTGAAGAGATTCGTCCAACTCCATTGAAGGTAGACTATTTCACTTATGTCTTAACATGTGGTTTATGAAGATCTCGTGTTAGATGATGGACTATTTCACTTAGTTTAGGGTTTGGTAAATATTCGCGTAAGACCATGATTTTGAAAAATTGGATGATGTTTGTTTTTTATATTTATTTATCGCAAATAACAACACTCTCAGTGATGAGTTTGAGTGGGAAATCTGAAATGGAATAGTCCAAATATCGCTTACATCATGGCCTAGTCCATAATGTTAAAATGTAAAACCCAAAAGTTGACAAACAAACAAATGAAATCTTTTCTTGTTAGGGTTCCTTAGATCTAATTCTTGAAATCTTTTTCGACAGAAAAACTGATGTGGTTTGTATTTTTTATTTATTTGTTGTAGATAACAGCCATGGATTTAGATGGTGGGTCGAATTTTGATGACAGCCCCCCAACGCAATCATGGATTTAGAGGGTGGTTTTTATCAACTCACACCAATTTCAATACCCTCGTCACCCATAAATATGGACTGATGTAATTTAAATATTAAAAACAAATGAAGGAGTAATACACTTAGAATAGTCCATGTGGATTGCATTATAGTTGATGGACTGCTGGTAAACTAAGTTTTTTTTTGTAAACATGTTGGCAATTTGGTTATCAACCACATGATGTCGGCAAACCAGATTCCAAACAATGTTAAAAAAAGAAATTGACTAATGCTTTCTGAATTCATCTTGTTTTACTAGTCCATGTGGACCGAATATCAACTCCATACAGGACACGATTCCATTGGTACAATCAGTGGATGAGTACACCGCATACCGAATGACAGAGGTAAAAATAGACAACCCAAAAGTAATATGCTTCTCTGACATGATGGTATACGATTATAAAGTGTGAGAGATATAGTATCGCGTACGAGTCCGCATGGACAAGTCCACATGTATATGTAGTTAATTCGTTTTGATTTTGAGGTTCATTCCACAATTTTGACCTCGTAACAAGAAATGAATCACGGGGTGACAACAGGGGATGAGCACACCACACAACCAGATAGAGATTTAAATAGAAAACGCACACGTTGTATCGTATTTAACCTCATGGTATACGAATATAAAGTGTTTTAACGATGGTGGAATGACTAAAACCAAATGGAAAAGCCCGCAAAGGATCACTTCAAACAATCCACGACATTCGTGAAGCACAAATTCTAGGGAATAAGCTGGTGTACCATATCAAAGTAATCGGACCAAGGTGCCATAACACGTACAAAAATATCTGCAACTGCGATGATGTACCTGAGTGATATTGGAAATATGATATGTTAGGCGAGGTCAACAATGAACGGTGTCATAAGTGTGTATCTTTCTACATGTATCTTGAAATTTTCTGTCTTTCATGAATTCTATCAATCTACATGTGTAACTATATCCTTAATAATGTTTTATATAGTTATGCATTTCCTGTAATAAGTGGGCATTCTAAGTGGACTAAAAGTTATGGACTAATCCAACAAAAGCAATTTGGTCAAATTTTTGAATGTTTCATTTGAATTTTCCTCACACATAAGGTTCCATTCTAGTAACTGATAAAGGATTTCAAATAGAACCAATACTTGTTTATTAATAAAAGAGGAAAAATACCACACGTATTTAATGCACTCGTCTAGTCTCAACCACATATGTTGCATCATATGTCACATGACACCAATCCAGTCAGCTAATACACGCAAATCAATGAGTTTTCAAACATGTTCGCTTCAAATAGAGGCGGGAAATGACCCGCCAATCCAAAAAGCAAGAAAAAACATTAACTTTGCTAATATGCACTTATCCATGTGTACTAGTCCACGTACATTTAAAGTGAGTCCCAATAAACTACCTTCAATGAGACTAAAGAATGGATTTTTATACTTGATATGTAATACTGCAATCCACCACAAAAATTTTAGTTGGAATACAACTAGAATTTAAACTTACGAAAATAATAAAGTAAACAAATAAAACGCATACTAAGCAAACTTTTCTGAAATTTATATATTCTCTCATCACCTCAATCGAACCACAACACTACTCATATACGAAAAAAGAAGTTGAAGCCGATGGACTTATCCACTCATGTCTACTATAATTCCTCACGCATCAAGCTTTTACCCCTGGACAAAATGATAAATCCATGGAAACAAACATAGTTAGTAGTTCTTGGTGTACATGTTAGTTTAGTGTTGAGTCTTTGCTTTCATTCACAGCCACACGATTTTAATTTTCAGTTGATAATGGACGACTAAGATTCACTCAAACAAACAAGATATGGTGAAACGAAAATAGCTTCCTTACAAGGGTAAATTCGTCCACTTTCACCTCGAACTAAGAAAAAAATACCTCTTGACCAAATAGTGACCTTTTCGTTCATGTATTTGAAAAAATGTCCTTATCTGTAATTCTTTCGTCAAATTTTTCATATTTTAAATCAAAAATATAAAAATAAAATAAAATTTTTGTACACAAAGCAGTACAACCATAGACATGTTTATTTTGTATGCAGTATGCACCCAATAATGAAAACAATTTCAACGAGGTAGTGTTTTTTTTGTAAACCTAAGTAATACTTTTTGATGACGAAAAACGAAGTCATATTATAGACAAGAGTTTGATTTAAAAAATAACGACAACCTAAACTTATTAAATAGTGAATAAGGTGACAAAATGTAGCACCCGTCTCATCAGTCCTCGAGAACAATGTGCTATTATCCCTAACTTGCCAAACACGCAACTCAGAACATAAAAGGTTCAACTCATAAATCTCATAAATAAAAATCTAACAATGAAAATCTCTAAGTAAAACCAACAATCATAATAAACAAGCCTAAAACCGATAAATAAATAAAATGTCTGAAAGGCTAAAATCAAATAAAACCGTTGATCCCAAAACAACACCAGAAACCGTCCAGCTCATCCGACTATTCGCCAGTCTCACCTGAAAAGGGAAGGGAAGGAAAAGAGAGGGGTGAGTGACAGAGGAATCACTCAGCGAGGTAGGAATAGCTGCACACGTAAGTCCGCAGACTCGGCTCAACAATACAACCACGCTAGACTAGTCCTAGAACATGCAACAAACATGGCACATAATGCGCCCAAACATAGCAATCAATGGTCCTATCCTGCGAATTAAGTAATGGTCCACACCCTTCGAAGAAGCTTCCTCAACATAGGATAAGTGCCCATACACACCGCCGTCGTGGACGCTTTATCGATCTTAGGGCTACGAACAACAGATCGACTTGCTATTTGCACACATGACCCCAGGATACAGCAGCCCGACTCTGTACCCCATGCCCATGTCTCCAAATCCATATCCACATATATAATTATAACACACACTAGCAAACATCATACGAGACAATCAACAGTGATATCATCTATTATCCTAAGTCCGGTTTAACAAATAAGAAACAATTAGACTCCAAGCAGACTCAAATAATCAAATAAGACATGTTCCGGTGCTAATCTAACGATCTTTGATTGTTAAACCAAGAGCCTAGAGGGGGTTTACGAGATAACTCCTCACCTTAGCAAATCGGAAGAAAAGTGCGGCTTCTGAATCCCGAACGCTTAATCAGACTCTGAATATGAACTTAGGACGAAAAATCAATCAAAAAAGCCCTGGAACGGAGAAAAACGGATTTAGAACGGAAAAGTGGGCCTCACGGATCTAATTGGACCGAATCGGTCAATTGGTCAAAGTCAACAGTCAAATTCAACGCTCGCGGGTCAAAGTCAACAGTCAAACCTGTCAAACTGGTCAACTTAGGTCAACTCAGCCCGACACAGTCAGCAACGGTCTGACATGTGGATCAATCTGATTCTGACACGTCAGCAGGATTCACCACGTTAGTAGTTACATGCCACATCTATACCAACTGATCCAGTCAGCAATGATCTGACACGTGTACCACTCTCGTTCTGACACGTCAGCAAGACTTGCCATGTCAGCGACACGTGAGCAAGACTTGCCACGTCAGCGACACGTTAGCACTCACTGGAATTTTCGCCGGCGGTGACTGCGACTTTCTGGCGATGGCGAATGGGGCGGCGGAGACGGCGACTCCGGCGAACTGCGGCGCGTGGTCTTCACGTGCGGAACTTCCGGAGGCCCGTGCGGGCGCGTCCAGCATCAGATCGGAGATCGACCGATGGATTTGGCTTCGTTTCAGCGAGAGCTTTCCAACGGTATATTGGCGTTTTCTAACTCTACACGGGTTGTGAGATCGAGCCGTTTAAAGGTTTCAAGGCAAAAATAACAATTCGAAAATGATTTTTTCGACGTACCTTCGTCGGATTCCGGTGACTGAGATACGGGAGGACAATTTCTAGGTTTTGTATGTGACAAATTCGTCGGTTCTCTTAGATCTCTCGGAATTTCTGCAGAATTTCGACGTTCTAAACGTTTTGATGGGAAAAAGTCTAATGGAAACCATTTTTAAATAGTTTATCATATCTAGGGTTTCAGGAGAAATAATTAGACCTTGCTGAACCTCAGTAACAATCGCATCTTTAGGGTCCGGTCCGTTGCACAAAAGTTTTTTTATTCACCTGAAATGACAAATGAACTTGGTCTTGATTTTGACGCTTGCTCTTTAAAACTGAATTGAACCGGGTCAATAATATTAATGTGCAAGTCCATTTCTTATAAGTGCTAACTTTTAAAATAAACATACAAACTTGGATTTCAATTTCTGAATGAATCTCAGTGGAGTGGAACTGTATGTTTTGTGTCTAGTTTTTTAATTTAACTTCTTTTTCGTATCACATGTCCTTGTGTATTGAATTAATGTATTTAATATCCATAGTGGAGTTTTAATTAGTTGGACTGGAACATGTAATTTGGTCCAACACTTCGACTTACTCTTCACAAATAATTTTGTCTAGATAAGTTCACATTTATGCACTGAATGGTGATATCGACTCTTAGTGCAAAACAAAAAATTATCTATGAAGGGAACTGTTGGAATTAGTTTGAATTTTCAAGAAATGCCAAAGATTAGTTCTGAAGGAGAGGGTTTCATCTAAGACAACAAAGAAGATGTCTCTGAATGAGACAGAGGATTTGAAAGGATAAGCTTCAGCTTACAAAGCCACATAGTCTCTCTTTCTCTCTCTGCTGCAGCTATCAGGTAGTACAGTCAGAATATGCCTCAGAAGAGACAAAAAGGAAGTTGCCTAGAAAGTGTTGTTTCGCTTTGTTAACAAAGCTAACAAAGGTTTAACTCAGGTGATTGGTTAGGTTAAATTAGGTCTTTGTTGGAATATAAAGCAGAGCAAGGTTGTCTACAAAGGTTATACAGATAACAAGAAGAAGAGAGGTGTAACAGAGAGTTCGGAAGTGCTACAGAGGGTGCTGAAGCACCAAGGGTGCGAAAGCACCAAGGATGCTGATGCATCAAGGGATGCTGAAGCACCAAGGCACAAGAGAGTGCAAAGTTAGGCACAAGGAGAGAGCTCAAGAACAGAAAGAGAGGAGAGGTTGAGAGAAGAAACAGAGTGTTACAAGAGAGCTTTGTATTCACGAGAGATGTTGTAAAGCAAAGCTGTAACAATTCTCTTGATTCTAATGGATTGGTGGAAGTATCCACCCCCTGAGATGTAGCTATTCACAATGGATAGTGAACTCAGGGTAAACAAAATTTGTGTGCTCTCTTTTCTTTATTTCTGCTCTGCATTATCTCTGCATTTCTTTGCATCAGTTCCATCATTCTTCTGTCACAGTTGCTGTCTGAGTTTTGTTCATCCTTCAAGTTAGCTCTATAGCTAAATAATCTCGTGGTGGCCATGAAAGGCTAAGGTTTGATGGCTTTGGAAGGGGTTTACCTTCAACATGAACTCTTCTAACTTACCACATCATCATTTTTTATAATATAGATTTCATTTAAAATAAAATAATAAACTATGTTTGTTACATTTATTTGCTTAAATTTTTGTTTTATAATTACTAAACAATTTTATTGACTTTTCATCTTCATAAACTTTAATAGATTCACATGTTAATTAATGATAATGTATTGCTTAATTTATAAAACACTAGACATAAAATTATCCAGCGAGAGAGCTCGTAGTTTTATTAAAACTACCTTAAAAAATTAATCTATCTAAATCATGTAAAGACAAAAAAATATTAGAATTATTTTATAAGTACTAATGAATATTTTTCCTGATAAAAGATCTAAATTTATAGTAAATAACTCATTACTAAGAGAGTTTAAAGTCATAAAAATTACATTGTAATCAACTTTATAATTATTTAAAATAGGTCAAAAGTGTTTCAAAATAAGAAAAAATAAAACTACAAAACATAAGAAAAAAAGTATTTGAGGAACCGTCTAAAATTCCAAAAATGTAAAAAAAGAACTATAAAAAGAGAGAAAATAATAAATATGTAAAGGAAAACAATAACTACAAAACAGAAGAACAAAAACATAAGACATTAAAGAGATGAACATTATAAAAAATATAAATGTAAACGAAATTTTAAACTCGTAAATTAAAAAGATCATCAATAGTATAAGATTGAAATTTGAATGAAAGAAGAGAAAAAAGAAAAAGTAATTCAAAAATTATTGAATGAAAAATTAGTATAATTATGAATGCAAAATACAATGGAAAAACGCAATAAAAACATTAATTATTGAAATAAAATTTTGATATTATATTGTATCTCAACATACTATATGGAAAAAGATCCTCTTATCTGCGCGGATTGTCTTCTAGTATATATAATGAGTTGTGGTTCAAATGGAGTTTATGCAAAATAAATGCATATTAAAACCTAAGTTCCATTAGCACAAAATTATTTGTATGAAATAATGTTTTAATGATAGCAAAACTAACATCAAGAACGGAATAAGTAATTAAATGGTTAAAATGATACGAGATACATATTATAGAGAAATATTTTAATATACTTATATTAGTAAAATTATAAATAATAATGAATTTATGTAATAGGCAAAATATTTCATATATTTTTTAAAACAAAAAATAAAAAAGAGTAAGATTATCTGAACTAAAGTTTTATTTATATATATATATATATATATAATAAATCTTATTTACTTTATTAGTAACAATAATGTCAAAACAAAAGTCCGAATACAATGCAAACCAAAAGATCTATTGATTTTACCAATACATATTTGCAATATTGTCTTTTATTCACATCATATTTTATACATCTCCCATCTCTACTATTTCTATTTCATGTAGATCAGACTCATAATAAGTGTTGTTTATTCCTTTTTCTGACATTACTTCTACAAAATCTGCACCTAAAGTTTTTTTTGTAACTTTGATAAATTGTGTAATCCCGTTGTGACGAGTACCACTTTTTTGGTATGTGATTATCATATCTTGGAAAATCAAAAATAATCTTCCATTTTTTCCTAACTCCAAAAGATCTCTTGATAATGAAATGTAAATAAGCATTCCATCGATTAATTTTTTTTGTTTATTTCTCGGCAGAGTATAGTTGAACTAAGACATATGATATTTCATAATGTTGTTTCGTGAGGATCTATATGGAGCCAAAAAAATTTGTTTGATCGGATAACCAGAATTAATGAGGTAATACTTTTCTAATGGAGGCATATGAAACTCTGAATCACTTTGTTGTGCCATTGCGAGAACTGTTGTCGTGACATGATCTTCATGCTCAATTCCACATGTATGAATAACATATTTAAACCACATATTGCTGTGATGTTCATTGATGCAGTATTGTATTGATTCCAATACATTCATTGCAACTCCAGGTTCACTTTTATGCAAACATGAGTTCCATCCATAGGTTCCACGAATTCGCCAAAATATGGATAAAAGACTTCAATATATATCTTTTTGTATCGGTGAATGTAATTAGATGCAAGTAATTCAATCGACCTTAGAACTTTACTAAATTTTCTCTTCAGTGTCTCTTGATTATTTATAAATCCCAAATCAACATCTCTTTTCACTTCACTATATCCATATATTCGTAGGAACAAATACACACTTTCGTCGATGCTTATATTTAATGTTGATTGTAAACCATAATTTGTTTGTAGCATATTACACAATGTCGTGAAACATGGAATTTATATATGAAGTTGCTGAAGACAAGTAGAAATATCTTACTGTAGTTGACGCCCTATATTTTTCCATCCTAAGCTTCCTTCGGTTTGGACTGTCGCTCGTTGAAAATAACGATTGTAATACATCATAGTTAGTTGAATTACTAACCCCTCAAACTGTTCATTTTCAAAATTCCACAATTCAATTCTCTCTTCATAACTTAAATCGCGTACGTGTTAAGATCTCAGCTGACATATACGAAAAACTAAACACTTATAAGCAAAAGAGAAAATATTATTCGCCGAATACACACTTTCATTCAAAAAATAATATATATATATATATATATATATTTATATATTTTTATATATATATATATATATATTTATATATATATA
>OVAN01011587.1:0-14556 GCA_900406275.1 Anastatica hierochuntica | reverse complement strand
GCCAAACCTACGAATGAGTCTTTGAACCGATTGACGACTGAACTGGAAGCCTATCTAGACGTCAATCTAAACCGAGACCGGGGGTCCTTCTGGGCGCCAATTGGCGCCAGGACCAAGCTCAGTCCTTGGCGTCAACTGGCGCCAGGACCAAGCACAGTCCTTGGCGCCAACTGGCGCCAGGACCGAGCATAGTCCTTGGTGCCAATTGGCGCCAGGACCGAGCACAGTCCTTGGCGCCAACTGGCGCCAGGACCGAGCACAGTCCTTGGAGCTTGGCGCCAGGTCCAAGCACAGTCCTTGGCGCCAACTGGCGCCAATTAGCGCCAGGACCAGGCTCTATCTATGGCACCAATTGGCGCCAGGACCAAGCTCTGTCCTTGGCGCCAGTTGGCGCTGAGGCATGGATAACGTTCAGCCGAAGTCCGTTGACTGAACCACGTCCCTTCCGATCGTCATTTCCTTGGAATCGTCACTTGATCATCTCTCGTTGCGTCTCGATTGGAATTTCCGTCAAACCGTCATGACAAGAATCGCAAGGATTCGTGCTTTCCGTGGATTTCGCGTCAATCGTATAAAACGACGACGGTTAACTTAAGCACCGAAAGAGTCAAAACGATATGATTGACCGCGTCGCTCCACGGAGCGGTTGCCGCTTATTCTTGCGAGAAACGGTTTTCCGCGATAAGATGTAAAGGTCACTTAGCCGCGAAACGGCCCAGAAGGGCCTAAACCGCGATAACGGTCCACTTACGATTTTCAGGCGAGAACAGGCTCATTAGCAATGATGGTTCGTTAGGGTTTATTCGAAAATGCCAAGTTTGGAAGATAAGGAAAAGATCTNTGCACGAATCGGGACGGAAAAGGAAATCGAGCCAGCCCACGAGAAGCTATATAAAGGACGCAAAGTCAGAGGGACATTCTGTATACTTTAGATTTGTTCTCGTCTTCACTCTGTATTCTTTCACGTTAATTTACCTTACGAATCCTGTTACTTGTTCACCGTTAATTCGTATCGCTTCGCAATCTATTTCGTATTTCGTTATCTAACTTACTCACGTTTTCTGTCTTATTGTCTTCGCAGTTTACTTTCGTATTTCGTATTCAATAACTCGCTAATTCGCTATCTTGATCTGTTGATCTTTGGCTACAGAATCCGTGAAGCACATAACTTTGACAGTGAGAATTTCGGTTCCCACAACGAATATAAAACAAAATAGTCAACTTCATCTCCATCAATCATGTAAAGCACAATATTCTCATCTCTCGAGCCTATTTCAACCTTAGAATCCTCTATCTCATTCAAGATCTTATCTACATCAAGCATATCCTCAAGGTAAAATTTTTCAAGAAGAGATTTAGATGTTTCATGCAAAGAAGAGTTGAACTCAGGATCATGATCATTCAAAGAACACTGATAATGAATATCAAAACATATCTCATGGTAATCCCTAGCAAACTTTTTTACCCTTAAGTCATCCATGCTTTGAGACTTAGATATCAAATCATAGCATTCATCAATGCGCAACAGAGAATCTAAACTACAAGCTACATCTTCAATGCAAGGCATGTGACTATCTACATAAACATGAGTTTCAAAGGTTGAGTCACACGTACCTTTAAGTTGGCATGGTGGAACCCAATATATTACCTCTTCAAGTGCATGAGCCATATATATTTCCATGTTTGTGAGCTCTCTACCTTCAAGTATTGCCCAATGTGTGAGAAGGTTTAATTGAATTATAGTTGCTAAGGTACTCCTCTTCATCGTTGGATTTTCCTTGCTCTCTTCATCCAACCGCACTCTTTGTTTTTGTGTAAGCACGCTTTCATTGAATAGTGGCTCTACGTAGGGCTCATCATCAAAAGTATCTTCCTCCTGTGACCAATCATTGTAATCCATGGCCATCAAACCTACAAAGAAAAAGAGCTACAGAAGAAATTAGTAACAACAAAAAAGCCTTAGACACGCAATGATCCAAAGCTCTAAGATGACCAATTGGTCCCCGGCAACGGCGCCATAAAACTTGATAGCTTAGGTTTTCACCCAAGAAATCACTGCAAGTGCATAATTAAGCATGTAGTAGTGGTTCGGGGTCGAATCCCCAAGGATCAATGATCACACAAAAATCTATAGATCAAGCACAGGCTAAAGCGAAAAGGAATAGATTTTTGGTGATGCTAAAATTGAATATAAAGCAGACAAAAGCAAAAAATCAAGTTGGGTTGTAAGCAACTGAGAAATACATTGGGCGTAGGGTATTCTCAGGGACCTCAAGTCATCATCAATTTCAGTTAATTAACAGGAAAAAAAGATTACGAATTGCCTAGAACTCAAACACGAAATTAGAACTAACCTACTTCCGTAGCGCTAATTCTCTATGTTATAGAATCCTAGAGATTAACTTCCGTTGAATTTCAGATTCTAAAGAAACATTAGATTCAGGTTTGATAAGCCCACAAAGCGCAATAACATCAACTTCCGTTGGCTAAGAACACTTTGCTCATTTAACACATATTCAAGCATTTAAGAAATCCCTTTCGGTGTATTGAAGAACCTAAGATCAGAAACTAGGTCGTGAATCCAATTTCAGCATTAAACATAGTGAAAAACGAAGATTCAATAGATAATTTCCCAATTCTAACAACCTAACAATTAAAAATCATGAAACCCCTAATGAGAAACCCTAAACCCATCTATGGAGCTACTTACTCATGGTAATTGAAGCAACACAAGATGAAATAGAGAAAGACATATTGTATTGAATCAAAAAGAAATAGATAAGGGTTGAGAATACTTCTCAATAGAGTGCAGATTAGAAATCTTCTCCCTAGGGCTCACAAAGCTCAAAGGTTGCTCTATAAACTCAAAAATAGCATAATAAAATAAAGAAATTGAGTATAAGTGTTTAAATATGTAATATGGGTCTTCAATCTTCAATCTTCAATTCTGGTTCAAAATAAGTCGGTTTGGTCGCATCGTGACAAGGATCAATCGATTCTAGTGCGGGGATCGATTGATCCCTGTCATTCTGTCAGGATGCTCATTTTTGCGCATTCGTCTTCTCGTTGCCACCACGACAGGTGTTCACTAAAATGGCCATAAATTTTGATCGCACCGGTTGGTTTCCTTCACACCACCTCCAAATTAAAGCTAAATTTTATGGCTATCTTGTGTCAAAATGTCAGTTGGATTCAACGTTAAGAAGTCTATCAAATAAGTCCAAACTTCTGATGCTTCATCATGATTATGCATTCCAAATATCCGTTTTTAGCCCAAATTGTTCTGTTTCTTTCCAAAGCAACTTAAAACCTGTAAAAATACTAAAGAAAACCAAAAGACTCCAAAAGAACCAAATACATATCAAAAAACCATTTTTCTCGAATAAAACATTAGTAAAAACCCATAAAATACGAATACATCAGAACAAGACTCTTGTTGTTTCAGATTCTGTCTCACATAAGAGTCTTTAGAGGATATTTGTTTGCCTTAGTCTAGTTGAGAGTGAGGAGAGTTCGTTTGGTGAGGATGATGACCAAAGTTGTTCATGTTTTGAGACACGATGTGCCATGAGTTTCAGGAAGACTCCCCTAGAAAGAGCTGAGCCAGCGGCTGATGAAGACATAGAAAGTTGTTTTCTAGTTGTAGAATTTGGACAGGACGCGGCTAAGACATCCAACACAGCCCAGAGTTATTCGAAGGATACAACCCTACACAGGATCCAGACCCAGATGCAGTTTTGAGCAGTCATACCCCATATTATTCACACTCAGCATACTTTTGAGTCTTTTATCAGGTCTGATTGTTCGAGTCATTGTCTTTTTCATTTCAGTTTTCTTTTTCGTTTTATTATATTGAGTCTATCATCCCTAGTGTGGATTACTTTTGCACCAGTACGGTGGAAGGTAAGTCCGGAAGGATTTATCCTTACTAACGTCTTTCTTTCTTATGTACTTTTTATATTTATAGAGTCATCTTGATATTTTTATTAAGTTAAAAAAAATGTTGGAAACTATATCAAATGTTGTTGAAATGTTTTTTTTCTTTGCTAACTTTCGTGTTGCTTCTGTTATAGTTATTGACTGCAAATTTTACTAAACGAAAAACGCTTAGTGGATCAATATATTAGGATGACCATGTCTATTTAGGACTCGGATGTTTGATGCTAGCTCCATATTGATTTGAATTTAATATCTCATACTGGGGCTTGGTATTATTTGATAGACTCCTCTTTTAGGCATGGCACTAAAAATTTCTTGTGAGTGGTTTCCCTTATACTATTTCTTTCAAATTTTATGGATTTAAGGTTTGATGAAATGAGCAAAGGGGCATTTATAAAAAAATTCAAACCCTTAAGACTCACAGAGACTTATTCCATTCGTGCTTCATTTATAAAGAAATAAAAACAAATAAAGAAAAAAAGGACATCGATAGAAAAAATAAAATGATACCCTGTAACATTAGGGAAAAATATATTCTCAAACGGGCATATAAGAAATGATATCCTAGAAAAGTAGGGAAAATCAGTCTCTAAAGCATAATAGTAGAATGGGGATCAATATTCTCATATGTGTTTAGGAACTTGTTTGAGTATGAGTCACTTGTTCTTAGATCAATATTCTTTCAATGAGACCGCACCTTAGAAATAATGCGGGGCCAGTGGAGATGTCATTTTCTTTGTGATTTTGACTCGAATCGGGATGGTTGCTAAGCAATAGGAAGTACTTGAAAGTTAACTTATGTATGTTTGTGCTATTGTATGGAGATAATTGAGAGGACCGCGAGCAATGTTTTAGATGACAAAGTTATGTTTCCACGTTTTCAAACCTCTTTTCTATTCATGGATTTTCTTTGCATTAGAACAAGCAAGAAGGTAAGTAAACGGGAGTTGATAACACTATTATTTTCTCCTTTAGTTGGGTTTTTACTTATTTATTTGCAGGTTTTAACGTTTTTTTAACATCTAGATGTAGTTTTCCCGTATTTGTGATTTTATGGACTAATCACGTCAAATCACCAAAAAGATCGAGAAACGTGCTAATTAGACCTCATTCATATTTCCAACCAAGTTTCAGTGACGAATCAAGAAGGCATAAGCTCAAACACTTGAGTTTTGTATTTTATCAATCTAGACAGATTCTCAGCTTAAGAAAGATCGCCCTTAAAGAAGGTCTTGCCTTCATTGGATTGAGCTATAATTTGGTCAGTATATAGAATGAGTTAGCTTTCAAATTCAAGTAGTTTGAAGTTATTTGGAGATGTGACCAAGATGTTACAATCGTTTAAGTGAAGACAAGTCTGTCAGTCTCGAAAATGAAGCAAGTGGAGCAGTTGGCATGATTTGACCGCACGTGATTCCTAGGACCGTCCGAGTGTCCATTTTTGTCCTAGACCGGTCCAAGAGATATTTCGGGGTCAAACACAGATTTTAATTCATATCGTTCAGTTCATTTAACCAATTTTGATTCCGCCAAAACCGACCTAACCAAAGACGATCTAGAAAATATAGCATTATAAATACTTGTTTTTAGCCATTAGAATAGAGAGAGCCATGACATTTACACATAAAGCACAAATTTTATAGAGTCGTTGATGTGGGGTAAAGTTTTACCCCAATTAAAACCTTGCTGCAAGTGTACATCAATCCAAGTAATACTTTGGGAACGAATCCACAAGGACTAGAGTTTCACACCTAGGACCCATTGATTTTGGATTAAGCTAAGGAAGTAATATGCAAAGGGGATTTCTGGATTTTATTGTGTTTTTAGTATGATTTAATGTTGCAAAACGAAATCCTATTCTACATGCCAATTTACAAGGGATATATCAATGATGAATATGCATCAAACAAGCAGAGAGTGTTTAACGAGCAAGCAAGATACTAAAATAAGCTAGGGGCATTATGCTACGGTCTAGAATACAGCCACAAATGTAGTTTCTCTACACTTTTGAGGTTCGTGATTCTATATCTAAACACCAATGACATCGTCTTTTGAACGGCCTTGTAGTGAGTAAACATGCATTAGTTCAATCAAGATTGGTTGTTCACGATTCTAAGTCGATCTACTTTTAAGGCCTACTTAGAAAAGCTCATCAAATATTAGATCCAACAGTACATCAAGATTTTGGAATGCATACCACTATAGATCAATTCACAAACTAGCTTCGTATGTGAATATCATTAACGTATGAGCAAAGATGATAATATTATTGATAAAACCTAATCGATTAAAGATCTAATTCAAACAAGCTATTAAACTATATATTATCTAATGTATAACATGCAAACTAATAAAAAATATCATATAAACATGAAATCATTAAGAACAACAAGCATTCATAATCATCAAGGGAGAGAGAAGAATATAAAACAGAATTATGGAAGAATGAATGTTGTATTGATGATGAAGATGGATCTTTGGAGCCTACAAAGGGCACGACCCCTAAGGGTGTCGTCCATGCCTCCACAGACTGTTATTAAACCCTAATCTAAGCCAACTGTATGAAATTAGAGGCTAAAAATATCTCTATATAGTGTTTCTTCAATTAGCTCAGAATTGTATAAAATCGGGCCTTAAGGCCTCATAATGTTTGGGCTTAGTGTCCAAGGGTCTTGAATTGATTTCTTGGACTTTAAAAGGCTTGTAGTATATTAAATTGAGTCTAGAGAATGTCTAGTTTGAAATTCAAATGGTCTTTCCCTTTTTTTGCACTTTCTACGCACCCTTCACTTGCAAGACAAATAGAGCAGTCTATAGCAAAATTGGTGTAACTCTTTGTCCACTGCTCCAAATGAGATGAAACCACTTTTAAATGAAATCTAATTCAATTATCTATCTCATGAAATAATTTCATCAAAATAAATTGAGGATAAGATCTTTGTCTTGGATGATACTTCTGATGCTCGGAAACTGTCATAAAACTTTCTTTTGATCTAATTAGTACATAAAGCTCCAATATGCATCTTTTGATCTGAAATGACTTGAAACACACAAAAAAAAGAATACTACTTCTAATTGCATAATTTGTGTAAAAAACTAAGAAAACATATCAAAACTTATCAAAAGTGGTAAAATAATCGTGTTATCAACTCCCTCGGACTTAGCTTTCAGCACGCCCTCGAGCTAAAAAAAGAAGAATAAAGAAGAAGTTTGAAAACTTGGAAACTTACCTTTACTTTTTGAACCGATTTGCAACTTAGACTTTCGTGATCCACTAACACCAGAGTTACATTAGATAGAATCGTCGGTAATCACAACAAGTTTAGTATGTCCCCTATTCAGCCACGATCACCAAGAGTGACCCAGGATCTCAATCACCACTCCCTAGAATCTACACCGTGCAGTCTCTTCGAGGGAGTATCGATTAAAGAACACATATACTCAACTCAAACGAGATCCTAATCAATTCCAGCCCACAATCGATTCTTTTCCTCTTCTTTATTCACTTCTAAATGCTTTTTAGAGGTTGATTTCTCAATACTTTTCTAGAGTATCATTTTATTTTTTTATCTGCCACCGAGAAATAATTTTTCTCTACTTTTCTAGGGTATCATTTTACTTTTTCTATCAATCTCTTTATTCTTTTCTTTTTTAGCACATTCGAATATTGGTTTCAAAACTCACAATATGCATAAGCACTTTGCTGAAAGTTTTTATTAAGGAAGGAAGAGGGGAACAATAGACTCAATTTTTTTAGGTCTGAAGAGGATTTAATTCAATATATAGCCATCCCCAAGAAGAGAAAACTAAGTTCATTTAAATGTTGAGTGACTAAGGATTACCCGGATATCAAGTGATATGGTGCCTCGGTTAGCTGACCCACCTGCGCTTTTCTGATCGGTAATACTGCAGTCAATCACTGACACTATGGATACTAATCATTAATCAGGTGGTTAGTCCAAATAAAACCTCGTTTCCAGATTATTTTGACTTAATAAAACGTTTTGGTTTATAGAAATTTCGGAAATGACTCAAAACGTAAAAAAATCAAAAGAAAAAGAAGCATAAGTAGCAATAAGAATCCTCCGGACTTAACTTACACCGTTCCCGTATAAAATCAAGTAAATAAAGTACAAAAAACTAATGTAAATGGTAGAGAATAGGATACACTTAGCTGGTTGGTTGAAGTTTTGGAGATAGACGGTCATATGTGATTTTTCGGTAATCGAAATGAGGTTCAATAGTTTGTTTTTGCAATCTGGGAAAAATGCTTCGACCAAATTGAAAACCTACTGCAAAATAACATATTTTATGAATAAAATGAACTTTAAAGGCATGAGCTTATACCAAATTTGATTTGGCCAAGTTTGGTCTCCAGAAAGCTCTGTTTGGCTTGTTTTGGTGAGAAATTGGGCTGTTTATGATTGAGACTGTTCCAGGGCTTGTCTTTCTCGAGACTTGCCTTCTCCATATACTATATTTTTTAGTCACAATGTTGTCGTATATTATTATGTAAATCGTGGAAAATTAGCAACTGTTTTATGTAGTCACAAAACAGTGACAAAATTTTCTCTATAAAAGAAACACTGAGCTTCTTTCCATTTGTATGCAAATCATAAGTTGTTCTCCTTAAAAAAAAAAAGAAACCTCTTCTCTGAAAATTTATTTTTTCCCAAACAAATATGTGGAGTTCCAGAGCATGGATGTATAATAGGATTGATCCACATACACAAAATATCTCGAACGATTTCGTGGAAGGTGTAGAGCAGTTCATGAGTTTCGCAAGCAGCCAGTCTATCGCCCGAAGCAGTGGAAGTAGGTTCTATTGCCCTTGCTTAAAATGTCAAAATTCTAAATTGTTGGTGGGGTCTACAATTTTGAAGTATTTGTATAGTAAAGGATTTATGCCAAATTATTATGTTTGGTATGAGCATGGTGAAGATTATAATGTGGTCGGGAGAAGTAGTTATGGTAATGTAGACTATAGTACTGGTAACCCACCAATGGAAATTGGTGGAGGAAATACGTATGATCAGATTATGAATGATGCATTTCGAGATTCCACGACATTTGGTGATTATCATCATGAACATCAGAGTGGTCATCATGTTCATGAAGAACCAACCCATGAGGCAAAAAGCTCTAAGACATGTTAGATGTTGCGAACACTCCACTTTATGATGGATGTCATGAAGGGCACTCGCAGTTATCGTTGGCTGCTCGATTTATGAATATTAAAGCAGATCATAATCTTCCTGAAAGTTGCATGGACTCCTGGTCAGAAGTCTTAACAAAGTACTTACCGAAAGGTAATAAGGCAACTCGTTCATACTATGAGACATAAACTTTGATGAGAAAGTTGGGGTTGTCGTACCATACATTTGATGTATGTATAGATAATTGTATGCTCTTCTAGAAAGGAGACGAGAATTTGGAGCATTGTAAGTTATGTTGAAAACCAAGGTACAAGTCAAATGAGGGGCAAACAAGAATACCATTTAGTCATATGTGGTATTTACCTGTTACTGATAGATTGAAGAGAATGTATCAATCCGAGAAGACTGCATCATCGATGAGATGGCATGCTGAGCATGAATCAGAAGACGGAGTAATGTATCATTCATCTGAAGGGGCAGAGTGGAAGAATTTTCAACAGTTGCATCCATCATTTGCACAAGAAACGCAAAACATCTATCTCGGATTATGTACGGATGTTTTTAATCCATTTGGTATGTCAAAAAATCATTCGTTGTGGCCTGTGATCTTGACTCCATACAACTTACCCCCAGATATGTGCATGAGCAAGGAGTATTTGTTTCTGACAATTTTGAATTCAGGACCAAATCATCCACGAGCTAGTCTTGATGTTTTCCTCCAGCCTTTGATCGATGAGTTGAAGCATTTATGGACTACCAGATTCGAAGCATATGATGTGTCATTAGGTCAAAATTTTAACCTAAAAGTTGTTCTTCTATGGACTATAAGCGATTTTCCAACATATGATATGTTGTCAGAATGAACTACACATGGAAGACTGGCATGTCCAATTTGCATGGATGATACAAATGCTTTTCATAGAAGATTTGAGTGTCATAGAAGATTTCTTCCCACTTCTCATCCATTACGGAAGAATAAAACAAATTTTTTGAAGGGTAAACACTCATTACATGACTATCCACCTGACTCTTTGACTAGTGAACAAGTTTTATATGAGCGTATAAGGCAGGTTGAACCACCTAAAACATCAGAGTGTGGTGGAAATGGTCACGAAAAAAAAAGGAGGGATATGGGAGCTGGCATAATTGGCATAAAGAAAGTATATTTTGGGAGCTACCATATTGGACAGATCTAATGTTGCGACACAACCTAGATGTGATACATATTGAGAAGAATTTTTCGATAACATTATCAACACTGATATGAATGTTAAGGACAAATCGAAAGACACAGTGAATTCAAGATTAGATATTGCAAGATTTTGTTCTCGCAAATAATTGCACGTTGATGATCGAGGGAGAGCTCCATTTCCAATCTTTCGATTGAGTGAAAAAGGAAGGCAAAGTTTATTAGAATGGGTTAAGAATGAGGTTAAATTTCGAGACAGTTATGCAGCAGACTTGGCTAGTTGGGCAGACATCAACGGTAGAAAATTTGCGGGTATGAAGAGTCACGACTGTCATGTATTTATGGGACGATTGCTTCTGCTTGTCTTTGCAGAACTTTTACCATGAGGCGTACACCTCGCATTATCAGGTACATTCTCACATATGTTTAATTAATTTTTTGTTACTCTTTATTTTAAACGATATATTCATATAGTTAATATATATAATATCGTTATGTTTTTATATTGTAGGGATCGGATTATTTTTTCGTGACTTATGTAGCAGATCATTGGATCCAGCTTGCGTACGAAATTTGAAACATAACATTGTCATGGTGTTGTGCAATTTAGAAAAGATATTCCCACCTTTATTTTTCGATGTAATGGAGCACTTACCTATACACCTACCTTATGAAGCAGAACTTGGTGAATCTGTGCAATATAGGTGGGTGTATCCATTTGAACGGTTTTTAAGCATCTAAAAGGAAAGACTAAGAACAAAAGATATCCAGCGGGATCAATAGTTTAATCGTACATCAATGATGAAATATCTTATTTCTCTAAACATTACTTTGCTTCACACATTTCTACTGCTAGAAGATGAAAGTAACTTAATAAGCGAGAAAGAATATAAGTGCCCATTTTATCATATTATATATATTAAATTGTAATTAGCCACCATTTAAAATTAAAGCATAAATGAATCAAATTAGTAGCTTTTTGGGACTAAAAAACATAAGTATGGGGTCACAATTACACACTAGTTTACCACTAAATCCTCGTCGCTATTTTGCTTTTAAACACTAAGTCATTAATTAGTTGCTAATATGTGACAACAAATAAGTTAGAAAATGGTGATTAATTTGTGACTAAAACATAGTCATCAATTAGTCGCTAATCTATGACAGCAAATAAGTTAGAAAATAGTGATTAAATTGTGACTAAAACATAGTCGTACATTAATTTGCAATTTGCCCCTATATAATTTGTCTTAACTTAGTCATTAATTTACCACCATCGAAGAAAATCTCAAGACAGTCGGAAATAAGGAACTACCGTTAATGGTCCTAAAATAACCGCAAAATCATGTCTATTTTGCGATTAAAATATTTTGCGACCAATTATTTGCGACTGTTTATATTAGTCGTGATGTTGTCGTAATTTACCTTTTGCTACAATTCTGTGACTAATATTTCAGTGGCAACATCGCTTTTTCTTGTAGTGCGAGACATTGATAAAAGGATAGCGTGCCATCGTGAGTAAGCGGGTGTTTTGGAGCGTTACAAGGCTCGTCTAGTTGCTTGTGACAATTGTCAAGTGAGGGTACATATTATGAAGAGACTTTTGCGCCGGTTGTGAAGATGACTACAGTCTTGTCTTTTCTTCAAGTAGCTGCTTCCCAAAATTGAGAAGTTCACCAAATGGATGTCCACAATGCATTTCTCCATGATGACTTAGAGGAGAGGTGTATATGCGTTTACCTCCTAGGTTTTGGGGTTCCGATCCTATGAAAGTCTTTCTAGTGAGAAAATCTTTATATGGTTTAAAACAAGCCTCAAGGTGTTGGTTTGCGAAAGTAAGCAGTATTTTACGTGACTATGTAGTTCTTCAGTCCATTCGAGATTACTCATTGTTTATATGGAGAAAGGGAACGTACGGCTTCGAGTTCTAGTTTATGTTGATGACTTGACTATCTCAGGAAGTTCTCATCATACGATTATGTCTTTCAAAGAATATTTGAGTACATGCTATCATACGAGGGATCTCGGTCTTATAAAATATTTTCTTAGCATTGTGCTTTTTCTGAGTTCTTCGGGGATATATTTATATCAATGGAAGTATATTTTCAACATCTTCTCAGAAATGGGACGTCTTGGTTGTACACCGGCCTCCTTCCCTCTTGAGGAAAACCATCAGCTAGCCTAAGACGATGGCCTCGTGTTTCACGATGCTTCATGTTACAGTTGCTTGGTCGACAAACTTATTTACTTGGCCATGAGTCAACTAGATCTATCTTACTCTGTACGTATTCTTTCTTAATTTATGCCAAAACCGAAACAAGATCATTGGGAAGCTGTTATTCGAGTGGTGCATTATCTTAAAGGTACTCCTAGCCAAGGTACTCTTCTACATGCCAGGATTGAACTTAAGCTTGTCGCTTGGTGTGATACGGATTGGGCAGGTTGTCCCATTAGGCGTTGTTCTCTCATTGCATTTTCAATTAGGTGATTCTCCGGTTTCGTAGAAAACAAAAAAGCAAGAAGTTGTCTCCAACTCTTAGGTCGAGGCAAAGTATAGGACTATGGTTCTTACAGTCAAGGAGATTATGTGGTTTTTGATGTTATTGCCAGGTGTTACAGTAACCGAACATGTGTCTTTCTTTAATGATAACCAAGCTGCCATTTACATAGGGAAGAACTTGGTGTTTCATGAACATACGAAACGTGTGGAGCTTGATTGTCGCTGGATACGAGACGCATCTAAAAGACACGATCGTCACAAATATGTTTTCTCGAAGCAACAAATAGCGGATATTTTTACGAAGGCACATGGGAAACATGAGTTTTCAATTTTTTTTCTAAACGAGTTGGGCGTTTGTGATCTTGAGACTCCATCGTGAAGGGGGTTAAACGGAATACAATACATTAATGTATATATATATATATATATATGTGTTTACTCGGTAGATTGGGGCTTTGTGATTACTTGCTTAAAGGTAACTGGGGCTCCGGAGAGATTTGTAAATTGGATCTGGAAATGTATATCCTCTCCCTCCTTTGTGGTTTGTGTAAATGGTGAAGCTGGCGGTCCATTTCATAGTGAAAAAGGACTCAGGCAGGGAGACCCCATGTCCCCGTACCTTTTCATCCTTTTGATGGAGGTCTTCTCTGCCTTGCTTTGTTCTAAATTTTCAACGGGAGTTATTGGTTATCACCCAAATACGAAGGAGTACCTATCTCGCATTTGATGTTTGCAGATGATATTATGGTTTTTTTCGATGGTCAGGCTGCTTCTCTACAAGGCATTGTCGATGTGCTGAATCAGTTTGCGGAATGTCAGGGCTGAGACTAAATGTGCACAAGACACAAATCTTCATTGCTGGTCAGAACCTCCGCGAAACCCAAGAGCTATCTGCCTTTGGTTTCACAGTAGGTTCTTTCTCCATTCGGTACTTGGGTTTACCACTTACGAATCGTAAACTGCGTGTGTCTGAATTCTTACCTCTCCTTGACAAGATCACCAAGCAGTTCAAGAACTGGTCTGTGAAGTTTCTCTCCTTTGCAGGGCGCCTCCAGCTCTTAAAAACGGTTATAATGGGCACATTGAACTTTTGGTTTTCAGCGTTCATCTTGCCCTCTACTTGTATCCAGCAAATTGAATCTCTCTGTGCTAGATTCCTATGGTCGGGTGATATTGCCAGCTGTCACAAAGCCAAGGTTGCTTGGTCTACGCTTTGTCTCCCTAAGAAAGAGGGTGGGCTAAACTTACGACCTCTTCAGGAGTGGAATACAAACTTGTGTTTGAAACTGTGTTGGCTTCTTTTCTCTAGAAGCGGGTCTCTCTGGGTAGCTTGGCAGCATCACTATCATCTTATGTATTGCAGCTTCTGGCAAGTTGCAGAATCGCCTAATGACTCTTGGAACTGGAGGACGCTTCTTCGATTAAGACACTTGGCTGACAGGTTTATTCGCTGCGAGATCGGAAATGGAACTTTGGCCAGCTTTTGGTTTGATATATGGAGCCCCTTTGGACAGCTGATCAAGTTCATAGGTCCGGCGGGCCCATCTCATCTGAGACTCCCTCTCAACGCAAGAGTGAGCCAAGCTTGTGACGAAAGAGGCTGGCAGCTTCCCTCTCCGAGGTCTGATAATGCAGTCCTTCTCCAGGCCTACTTAACAACAATCCCACTGCCTTCAAGGTCTACAAGTCCCGACAAATACTTTTGGTTAGTAAATGAGACCAAGCTGGAAACATTTAGCTCCTCTAAGACATGGAACATTATCCGACCCTCT
>OVAN01011586.1:0-14558 GCA_900406275.1 Anastatica hierochuntica | reverse complement strand
GTTACGGTTGTAACCGTTTCATACGGTTACGGTCTGGTTACGGTTTGAAAATGTAACGGTTACGGTCCGAAATACGGTTACGGTTAGGTTTTGGCCATACCTACTAATCCGTTGCTTTTTTCTTGCAAATGGCACCAAGGAGGAGCAACGCCAACCAACACTACCTCTTCGTCAAGGCTGAACAGCAAACTCAACCTGAAGATGTTGTTGCTGCAGATGCTAATGCTGCCAATGTCGTCGCTGCAGGAGAAGTGGCAGTCAATGTCAACGTTAATGTTGAGAATGCTCCTGAGGGTTCCCAAGGGAGTGTTGGAGAAAGCATAGCTGGCCAGATCGCACAGTATTGCAGTACCGTCAATGTGGATTGTTAGGTCAACAACTCACCATGTAGCTCAAAAAGCTATGGCATAAGCCGCCAGACTTGCCGCTGAGAAAGCTGCTTTAGCAGAGGAGGTGGCAGCCTTTCGCATTGGGCAGGCCGCACAGCAAAGTTAGAGCACAGTTTCCAGAGCGCGCTCCCACAGATCTGCCAATCTTCCGCCACCAACGCTGGATATGACACCTGTATATCAGCTGCTCGTGCATCAGCCCCCAATATACTAACCGCAATCGCCGCTAAACCACTACCGGAATGGGCCTTCTTATTGGGACATAATCAAGCAGATGAGGGACATGGGTACTGAAATGTTTGGGGGAAAAGCTTATTCGCTCACTGCTGAAAATTGGAAAAGAAAGATGGAACACAACTTCGACCATCTGAAATGCCCGAAAGACTTGCGCAAGGATTTGGCTATTCAGTACCTGAAAGACAAAGCTTTGGTCTGGTGGGATAAAAAAGTGAAAAAGACCCGCAGAGAGTATGAGTTGACTTGGCCAGACTTCCAGACTTAGTTCACAAGGAAGTACTTTCCCCGGGAAGCCAAGGATGGCATGGAGAATAAGTTTATGGAACTCCGCCAGGAGAAGATGTCTGTCCGAGAGTATGAGGAAGAATTCAATAAACTTCACCATTTTGCGGGGCGAGACCTAGAAGAGATCGATCTCAACAGGAGGTTCATGAACGGGCTGAACATTGAAATTAAGAATCACTACAAGATGAGGGACTACACCCACCTAGAGGAAATGGTTGACAAATCAGCAGACCAGGAAAAAGGTCTGAAGGAAGAAAGGGAGAAAGCTAATCCCGGACGAGCTGACAAGGCCCCGGAGGATGAAAGGAGGGATTATGGCCAGGCTTTTGGTCCGCCCAACAACCAGGGGTTACCCAAGTGCATATTGTGCTAGAAATATCACACCGGAGTGTGAAAGAAGTGTTTCAACTACAATAGAGTCAGACACCTAACTGCCAGATGCCCAGAAAGGTACAACAGACCAGTTGGAGGACCTCGAAGATGTTTTAGGTATGGTGCTGATGGACACATAGTGAGGGAGTTCCCAGAGGTTGTCCAGCCATTGTCGCCACCACCGCCAAGGCAGCCAGGAAATGCGCCAAGGTAGCAGGGAGCCGCTCCAAGGCAGAAAGGAGCCGCCCCAAAGCAGGGAGTACCGCCCCGCGTCTACGCTGTCGAAGACTATGAAGAATAAGAACTGGTCACGAAGGATGCCGCCGAAGAGTACAAGGGAGTCGAACCTAACGCCGATATGTATGCTTCTCTCTGTTGGTTTTCTTGATTGTGGTAGTAAGAGTTCGAGTAAGTCAAATATAGAGACTCAATTATGCGTAGAGTGAATAGGAGTCATAATCCTGTTGGACCGGTCATGGTTTGAGGTGAGATAGCTTACACCATGTTCGATTCCGGAGCTACTATTAGCTTCGTCAGACCAAGGTTGGTCAGGGGATGGAACTTATAGGGAAAGATTGTCCCAAGGAATCGGAAGATAGAGATGGTGGGCCAGGATAAGATGGGTGCCACCAGAGTCCATGTGGGAGTGCCAATCGTCATTGGGGGAGTAGAGTTCGCCAGTAACTTGAACAAAATGGAGATCGGCAGATACGATGTCATCCTAGGAATGGACTGGCTTGAGCGCTATGACGGAGATCTGGATTGTTGCCAAGTGAAGGTGAGAATTGGCAGAGGCAGGAAGGAAGTTTTCTATCAGGGAGTCAGGACTAGCACAAAAAGTACCAATCATCTCCTTGCTACGCGTTGAGGAGCTACTCCGGAAAGGGAGTGAAGCTTTTATAACTACTATCACGGTAACCAAGGAGGGAGAACCGCCAGAGATTAGCGATATTACCATTGTTGCTCAATACGAGGACATATTTGAGCCCTTGAAAGGACCACCGCCTGTCAGGGGAGAGCCATTTACCATCGAGTTTGAACCAGGGACAACCCTTGTGTCTCGAGCACCTTATCGCCTAGCGCTAGCCGAGATGGCCGAGCTAAAGAAGCAGTTAGATGATCTTCTGGACAAGGGGTTTATATGACCTAGAAGCTCACCTTGGGGAGCACCCATGCTATAAGTCAAGAAAAAGGATGGGAGTTTCCGCTTATGCATCGACTACCGCACGCTTACCAAGATCACTGTAAAAAACAAGTACCCACTGCCAACAATACACGAGCTATTGGATCAACTTAACGGAGCTTCCTAGTTCAAAAAAATTGATTTGGCGTCGGGCTATCATCAGATTCCAATCGCTGAGCAAGATGTACGGAAAACGGCCTTTCGCACTCGCTATGGGCACTATGAGTTCGTGGTCATGCCATTCGGATTGACAAATGCGCTAACCTCCTTCATGAAGATAATGAATGATGTTTTTTGCGAGCATTTGGATGAGTGCGTAATTGTGTTTATCGACGACATCCTTGTGTATTTGAAGAGTAGACAGGAACATGCTCACCACTTAAGGATTGTGCTTGACATAACGAGGGAGCATAGGTTGTATGCTAAGCTCAGCAATTGTAGTTTTTGGCAAATAGAAATAGGATTCCTAGGCCATATTGTCTCAGGAAAGGGAGTTGTCGTTGATCTAGAAAAGATCGCTGCCATCACCGGTTGGCCAACGCTAGCAAGCGCCACAGAGATTCAGAGTTTCATAGGCTTGGTAGGCTACTACCAGAAGTTTTTTAAAGGATTCGCTAGTATGAAAAAACCATTGACCCGCCTAATCGGGAAGGGGGTTAAATTTGAATGGACAAAGGATCGTGTCGAGAGTTTCTTCGTCCTAAAAGGGCGGTTGAAGCATACCCCAATACTGGAGTTGCCAAAGACAGGGAACCGTATCAGGTCTATACGGATGTGTCAGGGATAGGCTTGGGTTGTGTGTTAATGCAGAATAAGAAGGTGATCGCCTACGCATCATGCCAGTTGAGGCGTCATGAACATAACTACCCTACCCATGACCTGGAATTGGCGACAATTGTTTTCGCATTAAAAATTTGGAGACCCTACATGTACAGAGTTAAGGTTCAAATATTTACAAATCACAAGAGTCTTAAGTACATCTTCACCCAGCCAGACTTGAATTGAAGCGAAGAAGATGGGTAGAGTTACTGGCAGATTACAATCAAGAGATTGCCTACCATCCTGATAAAGCCAACCAAGTAGCATATGCGTTGAGCAGGCGAAGGATTGATGTAGCAAAGACAAGGGAGACTCAAAAATTGGTGGAAATGGTGGCAAACCTATTGTTATGCGCAACTGTAGTAGAGGATAATTCCGTCGAGATGGAGGAAGTGAACAAGGATGATCTCCTCTAGAGAATTAAAGGCGCTCATGAGAAGGATGACGAAGTCAAGGCCATGGTCAAGAAAGGGGTAGCAGGATACCATGTTGCAACCAATGGGATGATCATGTTTTGGAATAGAATTTGCATGTCGGACGACTCGGAGCTGAGGAAAGAGATACTACAGATTGCTCTTTGTTCGAAGTTCTCAATCTACCCTGGAGTAACCAAATTGTATTGAGGAATGAAAAGATATTACCACTAGAACGTCATGAAGAAGGATATTGCTACCTTCGTCACCCAATGTCAGACATGCCAGTTAATAAAAGCAGAGCATCGAGTGCCGAGTGGGCTGCTCCAGGGCATGTCGTTGCCAGAGTGAAAATAGGATAGGATAACCATGAATTTTGTTACCGGATTTTCTGGCACATTGGACAACATGAATGCAATTTGGGTAATTGTAGACCAATTTACTTAGCTTCTAACTTTCTTTCTATTTTTCTAGAGCCACTTTCTAATCATACTCTTTGATTCATTTTTTCTATTCTTAGACTCTAAGTTTGGACTCTTCTAAACTTCACTTTTTATTTGCTAAGGTTAGAGTTAATCTATTTTTATTCTCTAGAGTCTTTTATTCTTCTTCTTTTCTTTCTTCCTTTTTTTTTATTTTCTCTTATTATTATTCCCGACTCAAACCTTGGATGATATAACTTTAAAGCTCTGGTTTCCATGGTTGAGATATTGTCACATTACCAAAAAAACTTAACTGAACATTCAAAGAACAACCTCCCTAAATTTCTAATTAGCGTTCAAGTGAGTCTACTCCTAAGGAAGTACTCTCTTGTCGTTGAACTTCTTTGCACATGGGTTTTTCCTCATGTTAGCACTTTCCAAAAGAGGAGTCACATTCAAATTATTGGGGGTCTGAAAGGAAGGTCTAAAGGTTGATATGGGTGACGTAACTACTCTTAAAGTGTGAGTAGCCACTTGAGCTAAGAAGGGTGATAAAAATTGGTAATCATAGCTTAAGTGTCTCGTGTTTATCCATAGTTAAGTATGACTAAGCCCATAATCAAGAAATTTAAGTCAAATTTAAGTTCGACTTAGTTGAGATTAGCATTAAAAGATAACAAGTTTCAACATTCACCTAAGACTTAAAGAGGTTAATCTCAAAGATGGATTTTCCATTAAAATCAAAGTGGTCTAAGCATTATTGTACTTCTAATGAGGGCATCGAACATTAGGCAAAACTTAACTATATACAAGACATTCTCAACATTGTTCTCTATGCAAATGCAATCCTATATGCTTCTAACCACCTAATTTTATGCAAATGAATGAAAACTATATGAAACGCTTTAAATAAATTGACAATCTTTTTGGATTTTTTCGAAAATTTTCAATTTTTTGTGTTTTTCACAAATCATAATTATTCACAATGCAAGACTCAAAGATTATTAAAAAGAAAACATCAAAATTAAAAACGAAATTAGTACCAAGCCCCTCCCCCGACTTAAATTTCACCGTCCCGGTGAATCCTAAGCCATGAGATTGACTTTGAAAGACAAACAAGCAAAACTCAAAATTTGAAAGGAAATATGCAATGATATAGAAAATGGATTGTAGGAGTACATTTTTACTCATATGAATGAGTGTTGAGTGGATGAGACGGAGGAGTCATTATTGGTGTGGTGTTGAGAGCCACGTGGTCGAGATTATGATGGGCTGACGGGTCTTTCCCATGTCTCCTCCGGAGTGGCTCTTGAAATGATGTTCTTGGTGAATTCATTCCATGATCTAGCGGTTCAAATTCTTGAGCATCATACTTTCATCCAACCATAAGGTTTCTTTGATCGTTGATTTGCATTGAAAATGAAAATTATTGCTATTGTTCTTGTTATCTTCTTCCTTCTTCCATCTCCATTGTTGTTGTAACATTTTCTCCGTCATTTCTTCCTTAATCACCGTCGTACTCGATCTTGTTATTGTCATCTTCTCTCCTCATCACCGTCGTTCTCGATCTTGTTACTTCGTCTTCGTCATCCTTGTTGTGTTTGGTAAGTTCTTTGATCTTGTCTTTTAACGGCTCAAACTTTACTGGAGTTTGATTAGGGAAAATATGCTTCAGTTTCATTAATCTTTTACAAATTTCATGTCGATTTCCTCAAATCCATCCTCTAATTTTTATTTTCAAGGTGTTTGTATTTGAGAATCTCTTACCCTAGTTCTGTTCATATTTGGGAATTCTCAATATTTTCAACGAGATTTGTAGCATGAAAAAATAGATCAGAATTTTTAAGCTTATACCAAGAATCCAAATATGCTATTATGTTTGAGGGTTGCATGTCTAACTCCTTCTTCTTTAATTCAATTATACACTCTGTTTATGATTTGTGACCGCATCTCTCATCTGAAGTTTACATTGTGTGTCGCTTTGGTTAATTGTAAATATTCGTGATTAGACTTATTAATAATTGTACACAGTCTACATTTTGTTTTATATCTATCCTTGTTTTCCATTCTATAATATCTATAACTAACCTTTGTTTTGCTTATTTTGTAGAAGTTATGGATACCGATGTTGATGTTTCCTTGTCGCTTAGGTTGTTTGAAAGTGGATCGGAACCGGCAGATAGAAGAAGAATTAATAACTACTACCAAATGTGTTTGGTAGAGACTATAAAGTTAGCATTACACAAGGAACATCTTGAACGGCTTAATGCATCTAAATTTGGAAATATGCTGCAAATGGGTAATCACACGTTCTCCGTCATGTTTGTTCATTATCTGCTTTGTAGACAGTTAGTGACCAACAAAGAACACGAGTTGTGGTTTGTTTTTGCTGGAAAACCTTTTCTGTTTGGACTAAAGGAGAAACACTGTCTCCAAGTAGGAGAAACACTATCTCCAAAGAAAAACTAAGGATGGTGGTCAATTGAAAAATGACACTCTCTTTACAAAACTGTTTGGCGGTGAGTCGAAGCTAACGACCAGCTGGATACTTGGAAAATTTGCTCTTGGTAAAAGATACAAGGATCCAGAAATGTGATTCCTGCTTGCTTTATTAATGCTAGCATATGGCATATGTTGTCCCACTTCGAAACCGACTGCTATAAAAGATGAACATGTTGCTATGGTGAGAGATGTGGATGCTTTCCTCGCATACCCGTGGGGAAGAAAGTCGTTCAAGCTAACTGTTAAAAGTGTTACGGGTATGATGCAGATAAATTGATGCAAGAAACGGTGGCAGTTCAGGGATTCTCGCATTCGATTTTGTTGGTAAGCATTGTTTCTTGTGCGGCCATGGTAAATCATCCAGAAATTTTTAAGTGTGTTGAGGAAGAAGAAGGAAATATTGAGGATATTATTCAGTGCTTTATTCAAATGAATTTGATGGTGAATGTTGACCGTGTTCGAAAGAACGACATTGAAGGGGAGGTTAGTTTGGAAAAAACCATGTGATTATTCGTCTATAATAAGTAGAATGTCTATAATATCAGTCTGTCTATAATTTTAGATTGTCTGCTTTTGTTTCGATTTTAACTGATTTAATTGTTTTTTCTTTGTTTTTATATGCAGGCGTCTGTCCATTCATGTTTTGGTGATGATGTCGCTGGTTTTGATTTTGGTATGGATTTTCCTGATGAAGAAGTGGATGAAAGCGTGGATTATATGTTGAGGTTGATAGATGAGGATTTTGATTTCGAACATAACTCGTGGACGGGTGGTGTTAAAGCTACAGATAATGTTGAATATGATCCTGCTAAGCCCTCTTTTGATGAAGATGATATTTCTGATGCTGATGACTTTGATGATTCTGGAATTAATAAAGGCAGAAGAGTTAGGAAAGAAAGTCGAAATGTTCGGGGAAAGGGTAAGGGAATCGCTGAAGGATCCTCTTCTGATCACATTGATAATCGTCCGTACACAGGTCGATCTAACTTTCAAATCCGGGATATAGTAAAGGTTGTGTCAGAAGTGGTCACTGCTCGGACAACAACTCTTCTCAAGTCGAGTGTTGCAAGAACATTTTGACAAGTCTATAAAGTCTTTGCGGGATGAGCTCATGGAAGCTTTTAAAAAATCAAATGCACATTCTGATTTCTCTGGGAGGCAAGATTTTGATGATGGTTTTGGTCATCGAAGTCCACTTGTAGGTAATCCCACCGTAGATCCGCATGATGATCAACATGGGACATATGGGGTAAAGCATGCAGGTATGAGTAGACTTTCTCTGTTATATATCATAAAGTAGTCCTCAAAAGTTAAAATGTCTATTTAATAAGATGATTTATATGTTGTCTGTTCTGTTTCCTATTACTTTTTGTTGTAGGGTTTGATGCACCTACCACATTAGGTACTCCACGCGACGAAGTGGATAATGTTATTCGTGAGGTTTGTGATTCTTTGAAGGATCTAGCGGGTGACTCATGTCTTCGTACTTTGAAGGTTCTTGTTTAGTTGAAAAAACATATACTGTTTAGGATGTTATTCCTCTATCTTGTATTAATTGGTACTATTTTTTTCCTCTGTTGCAGGACGTAACCGGGACAGTAGCAGGCGTAGACATTGTTGAGAACCTAGTTCCTGAAGCTGATAAATCTACTGGTGCCAATATTAGAAAAGAAATTCGTTCTGATAATATTGCACCTACATTTTCACTCGGTTTAACTCAGGAATCTGTGTGTACACACGAAACACCTAGGGGACCTCTTGGAGAGGTGATTATAGTCTGTCTACTATTGTTTGCATGTCTATTTTTTCTAGTAGGTCTATTTTATTGTTTACTTCAAGTAGCTTTTTTGTTCTTCAATACAGGATCAACCTGGTGAACGTGTAGAGCCAGATGGTTTGGTAAGAGGTCAAGATGTTGAGAATCCTTCTTTTACATTAGGTTTGACGCAATTAGAACATGAGGCATCACAGAAGGTTAGAAATGCTTACTGGTTTGACTGTTTTGTTGAGTTTGTTTTACTTTATGTGGTTTATTACGCAGTCGTATATGTTGATTGTTTATATCATAAATAGGTTGTTGAGGCAGGGGTAGGCACAAAGAGCAGTGATCAATTACCGGGAAAAAAGTGGGTCCCACTGTATTGGATGAGGTTGCGCAGGAGGTTAAGTATGCTTCGCTTGTAATATATGTATAGCAATGAGCTTCACATTTGATATTTTTACGTATGCGTATATGTTGACTTCTCCATGCTTTTTAGGATATTGTTGTGGATTTATCGGATAAGGCAAGGGGGAAATTGCCTCAACAGTCAAAGGATTCGGAAAAAGAGGTGCCCCTTTACTACTTTCATGGTTATCACACATAATTGGTGTTGTTTTAAACATAGTATGACCTTAATATTTATGTTTAAGAAATACAATGTCTACTAAATCTAGAGTGTGTAATATTTTTTTATTATATACATCAAATATGTTGAAACATATCAAATTTGTTGAAACATATCAAATATGTTTATTAGTATTTCTACAAGCTGCTTTTGTCGGTCGCGTTCATCTGGTTGATTATGGTGACTTTGCAAAAGGTTTAGATGAAGAAATGCCATCTTTCTCAATAGGATTGACACAGTTAGAGAAGGAGGAGGCAGCTGAGAGAGTTATTCTATTCTCCATTTGATGTACCTTTACTATTTAGATTTGTATATTATATTCTCTTCTATTAGAGATTGTTAAGATTTTTCTCACGTAGGATGCTGTTGCGGGTAAACCCGAGAGCAAGGTAAAACTCGCAAATGTATTTCGTCGGTAGTTTTATAATATATTTTACCTTCTAATATAGTATGTCTGTAAATGCTAGCATGTCTATTTTAAACTATTAGTCTATAATTGTTATGGTATGGTTGGGCTACTATGTATTCTTGCATTCTACCATTTACTTCTTGTCCTCCCAGAAACATGATAAAACTGAAGATCATGGTTCAACTGCTCAAACGACTATACCTTACGAATGCCGCAAAAGTAAGCGAAAACATCGCAGTCCTAAGAAGTTCACTCCGACTGCTGAAAAGCCAAGAAATGTTGTCCTTAAGGTTGGTGGTAAATATGATGTTCTCGCACAGCCTGCACCTAAGAAAGCGAAAGTAGTTCGGCCACAAATCGGTAAATTTAATGCTTTCGTATGGGCGCTTCCACAACGTTCTGCTGCTTTTCTGAAAGAAATAAAGCGATTCGGGTTTGTACAGTTCAATGTTACTTTTTATTTTTTGTGAAATAGCTGCCCACAGAGTTAACATGTTAATTGGAAGTTGTGCAGATCATTAAAGCTATCGAATGGACTTGAAGTTGAGAACACGGTTTTCCTCCGCATTCATTCTGGAGATACGCAGTTGACTCCTATGGTTAGTACAATAAACATTGATCAATTTAAAAAAGGTCCATTTTTTATATAATCTATATATTTATAGATTTCAAGTACTCTGTTTTTGTTTATATGATTGTAGGATATGGATATCTTAATTTATTTCATGCAACTCCAACGTGACCATGACGAAATGGCTCGTTTTGATTTTCTCCTGTTTAGTTTTTTCTATGAATTAAAGCGACATTTTAATTCATTTTCGATGTTGGAGAACAAGGAAGCATATAAGTTTCCCGCAAACTGTTGGCATCCTCTTGTCAATCGTCCAAAATGGGGCTCAGACGTTGACTTCGTTTACTTCCCTTTCCAGTTTCTAGGAGGAAAGTGGGTGAGCGTCACTGTTGATTTGCTCGGTAGACAGTTCATTGTTTTTGATTGTCATGGTCAAAAGATTCCATTTGCGGAGTTACACCCAGAAATATTGCTTATAGTGACCATTCTTCCGTACTTCATGCGCAAACATGGGATGGCACCGCATCTGCATAATTTGTCATTGCAGCCATTTGTTGTTGAGAAGATGGATGTACCGTTAACACTTACTTCTGAAGGTATCTATTTGATATAACATGGCTATCTAAGATAACAAGTCTATATCTAATGAAAATACCATTTCGTAGGTCTTGATGGTGTGGGATCGCTAGTACTGATTGAGCAGCATGCCGGAGGACACATATTTGACGCTATTAATCTTGGAAATGAGCTTCTCCGATGTGCTGCAGAGAACTATGCGATTGAGTGTTTCAAGGGATTTAAGGCAAAGTTCACTAGAGCTTAGCTATGTCGTATTTGTACTTTTATATTATTATGCTTCGAACCACTCGTGTAATTTACTACTACTCGGCTTAATCTTTTATTGGTAATCTTCATATATATTTGGGAAATTTTGTCAACTAGCCATTTGATCAACATTAATTAAGTTTATAGCACTTTAAAAAAAAGTCTATTGTTTGCAAAATTATATGACGATTTTTTCTTTTCAGTTAAAAGACATGTTTCAACAAATAGCCGGTCTATTTAGCGCTTAACATGGATTTTTCTTTCAATTTTTTTTAGATCGCTCCTTCTCAAAATTTTATTTTGTGATACTTTTAATATTGCCAAATAAAACAGTGAAACTCAATCAAATTTTTTCCCCCTTGATGTTTGGTAATTTGTGAAATTAATATACGCGCGAAAATAGACAGTCTAATTCAATAGACAGTCTAATTCAATAAACAGTATATCGCCGTACTGCTTATGCTATTTCAATTTTTTTTAGATCGCTCATTCTCAAAATTTTGTTATGTGATTCCTTTAATATTGCCAAATAAAATAGTGAAACTCAATCAAATTGTTCCCCCTTGATGTATGGTTATTTGTGAAATTAATAGTCGCACGAAAATAAACAGTCTATCACCGTATTGTTTATGTTTTTTCAAATAGCAATTCCGTTTATTGTTCTAGTTGAATCATTTTTTACCTTTTAACTTTACCAACACGATAACCAATTTTATAATCCTTATGACCATAGGCGGACCACTCACAAGGAAGATGGCTGACACCCCATAAATCTTAATAAATTTATATTTTGTATAGAAAAGACACTAGCTTTCTTTAGTCAGGTCGTAAAAACAATAGTTTGAATTCGTTATGCACCATGGTTCAATGCCTTTCTCATTCATTTTTGTTTTATTTGTAACGATCCCGATCCGGAATTAAAGGTAAATCGCGTCGATCAACTCGGTTCGGTTCAAACTGAAGGGATCGGTTTAGGAGAACCGAAAACCCTAGGTCTCTCCGCGTCTCCTCCTCCCTATTTAAATGTGTCTTCGCCTCGAGAAACGCCCCATTCCGATTAATGCAACGAAACTCTGCCCGAAGTCCATGAAAACCCGAGAACCGAGCCACCCGAGCCTACGTCCGAACCTACCCGTGCGCCGCCAGCCTTGATCGAGCCTTCCCCGCCGCCGTCATCTCTTCCCGAGCCTCCGCAGCCCTCGTCGACCGCCGCAGCACCAATCCCAGCCGCTGATCAAGCTTTTCCGCGGCTGTCTCCGTCGAGCCAAGCCTCGCAGCCGTCAACTCGAGCCTCCCAGCCCCTACCCGAACCCGATCGCACCTCCCAGCTGCTGTTTCCGTCAACCCGTGAGCCACAGACCACCGCCGTAGCCGTCGAGCCTCCGATCGCGTTGTCGCTCCGCCGATCGACGTGAACCGCTGCTCCTAGCCGACGCGTAATCAAATCCGCGAGTCTCCCGCTGCGTTTCTGCCGACGCCGCTAAAGTCGCGAGGTGAGCGTTCCGCGTTTCCGTTCACGCGTTTCCATTTCATTTCCGTTATTTCCTTTTCCGTGCTTCCGTAATTATTCCCATAGGATCTAGATCGCTTCGTAGTTTTCCGCGCTCGGTTTTTAGGAGTTTCCATTTATGGAAACTTTCCATTTTTGGCAAGTTCCCAATTTGGAAAGTTTCTTTTTCTAGAAGGTTTCCTTTTTGGGAAAGTTTCTACTTTGGGCAGGTTTCCCGATTTAGAAAGTTCCCGTTTTTAGAAAGTTTCCATTTATGGTAGGTTTCCATAAATGGAAAGTTTCCTTTTTGAGCCGGTTCCGGATTAAGGTCTAATCCGAGTTCCTTCTTTGGTTCAGGTCCAGAAGTCCAGTAGTTGTTCCGGAAGTCATCTGCATCCAGTCTCCGCGTCTGCAGTTGCCAAGGTGAGGCGCTATTCCCGTAGCTAACCCCTCGTAGAACTGCCTTAGGATGTTTTCTTTGCTAGCATAGGGTTAACGCGTCTTGATTGTTGTCCTGTTTGAGAGTCGAGTCAGTCTGTCTGATGATTGAGCTAGAGGTCTAGGAAATTGGACTAGTGTAATAGGATGTGATGNNNTGATGATTGAACTAGAGGTCTAGGAAATTGAACTAGTGTACTAGGATGTGATGTTATGCGTTTGGATATGAGTTGTGGGAGTGAGATCGCCCCCAGAGAAGTTAAAGAAAGCCCTGAGTCCACACAAACCGGGTAGATGGAGAGTGAGATTAGCCGGTCACTGTGGTGGTTGCTGCAGGTTAAGGCGTTTTAGAGAAACCGAGGGTTTTGTTTAGGACATCTTTGTATGTCATGCATGTTTGTGACACAATAGGTGTCTGCTTGGTGCTAATTCTATGTTATCTGTGAATGCATGTTAAGTCTGTTCCGCGGTGTTGCGTGTCTAGCAATTCCATGTCTCACTGGGTGATTCCCCTGTCACTCACCCTCTCTTCACCTCGCCCCTCCTCCTTTTGTCCCTGCAGGTGAGTATGACGAGCAGCGGGACGAATGATGGAGGAACTGTGTTGTTCGTTTTCGGGACCGGGTTTATTTAAATTGTTTTTTATGGTTTGACTTGATTTGAGTTTCTTTTAGACTTGTTATATTTTCGTTTCTGTGGGCTAGAAGACTCTATTCACATATGGAGCTCTGCCTAGCAACAAGATGGATTTATCCTTGTGATGAATTATTTAGACTCGAATTTGATTTAAGTTTTTATTAGAAATGTTCTGGGAGATTGTTTGGGAAGGAGAAGTTAGTTACAGAAGATAACAGATCCGGGAGGGACCTTGGCCAGGTGAACCGGGGTGTTACAAAGTGGTATCAGAGCTTTAGGTATTTTTTTGCCAAACCGGTTCTGACCCGGGAGGCTTCGGTTTTTTATTCGTTTTTGTGTTTTCAAATGTTTTGGGAAAGGGGGATTTTAAAAGGAAAAGAGAACACCAGTTCCGTCTGAATCTACCTAGCTCGTTGTCGCTAAGCTTTCCCTCTTCTTCTTCAAGTTTGAAGCCGGTCTAACNAACAGTAACTAGCCCCGTGATGCTGCCGGAAACCAACCAAGGGTTCAGCCCCAGGTTCAGCCAATGATTGCCCCTGCTGCTGTTGTCGAAGAAGTTGTTCAGCCTGTGAACGCTCCTGTAGTTGTGGTTGAGGAAGTCGTTCAACCTGTGATTGCTGCTGCTGCCGAGAATGTCGCAGATGCTCGGCCCGCCAACTCATAGGAGAGTGTAGGCAAGAGTAGGAATAACCGCCGGAATACTGTCAGTGAGACCAGAGCGTCTCAGAGGACCGCAGGGTCTGTTACCCACAGAGCTGTCGAGGACGCTCTAGCGGAAGCTGCTAGACTCGCTGCCCGGAATGAGGAGCTGGAAGCAGAACTAGCCAGGCATCGTGCTAGCCAAGGTCGAGCACTGAGCCAGAGGACCGTTGCTACGGAAGCCTCTTACCGGTCTGCAAATCTTCCGCCGCCCCCTCCACCGCCAGCTAGGATGCCGCCGTTTGTGTCGCCATCGCCACAGAACCGTTTCCGCNGATGGACCGTCCTACTAGGATTACATCAAGCAGCTCAGAGATATGGGTACGGAGATGTTTGAAGGAAAATCTAACCCCGTTGCTGGTGATGACTGGAAAAGGAAGCTTGAGCAGAACTTGGATCATTTGCAGTGTCCGGAGATGTACCGTCGGGCCTTAGCTGTGCAGTATCTGAAAGGAGAAGCCTTAGTCTGGTGGAGCGGTAAG
>OVAN01011585.1:3621-14558 GCA_900406275.1 Anastatica hierochuntica | reverse complement strand
CAGTTTCATGCATTACGATTAACCATAGATGAAGATCTATTAGATAATATCACTAAACATGCAATTATATATCAACAAATCATGAATCCCCTCTATGAGAACCTTAAACTCAATGATTAAACTACTCGCTCATGTTCATAGAATCAACACAAATCAAATCAGAGAGAGACATCATTGTATTATTCAACAAACAAAGAATAAGGTTCAGAATTCTTCTCAGATTCAAAGTACGGAAAATGATTCTTCTCCATAGGTTACAAACTCTCTCAAAACTCTCTCAAACTCAGAAATATTGCATTATGAAAAGAGAAACTCGAGTCTAGGTCTTTTAGATGGAATCCGGTCTGAAATAAGTTCGGTCTGGTTCTTCGTAAAATCGGTCCGAAAATCGGGACAAGGATCGATCGATCCATATCCTTGGATCGGTCGATCTGTGTCCAAAAATCTGGGTATTTTCTAGCTTTGCGCTAACACTTCCTTCGAGGCCTGAAATCCATCCAAGATGCTTCATTTTCGAACATTCAAGCTCGGGTCCTGTAAAAACAACAAAAGAATACAAAATCGCGCCAAAACAATTCGAATACATACTAAAAACCATAGATCTCGAGTGAAAACCGTACTAAAAACCTACTAAAATACTGACACATCACCTGTCCCGTTTCTCGGACCGAATTTAAGAAGAACCAAACCGAACTTATCGTGAACCGGATTTCATGACTAAAACCGAAACTCGTGTTTCCTGTATCATTATGCGTTTTTTATGAGTTTTTGAGAGCAAGAGAGAGATTTGTAACATAAGGTGAAGAATCATCTTCTGTAATCTGAATTCGAGAAGATTTCTTAACCTTACTCTTTATCTTTGTTCAATACAATGACGTCTTTCTTTGATTTGATTTGTGTTGTTTCTCTGATCCTGAGTTAGTAGTTTTCTTGTTGGGTTTAGGGTTCTCATATAGGGATTCATGAATTATTGACATAGAATTGTATGATTAGGGATATAAGCAATTGGATCTTCTTCTAGGATTGTTCGTAATGTATGAAATTAACTTGATCACTTGGTTTCTTATCTTGGGTTGTTTAATGCCTGGAAAGTGTTTGTTTAAATGCCTGAAAGAACCCTAAATGAGCAATTCATTTTAAGCCAATGGAAGCTGATGTTTAAGTGGATTGTGAACCTATAAAACTTGTTTAGAATGCATGATTAGAATCCGAGAGTCAACAGAAGTTAGTCTCGAGGTTTGTAATACATAGGGAATTGATATTAGGGAAGTAGATTAGTTTTGCTACTGTGTTTGAGTTCAAGACGGTTTAAAACCTATTCCCTAGTCAATAATTTGATTCAACAATGAAATGTTTCTTTGAGAATACCCAATGCCCAACTCTTCTTTGATTGATTTACAACCCCGTTGTTGCTTGCTTGCTTTCTTTTCTTTCTAAGCTTTGATTTATTGCATCTCTTACAAGACATCTTTTTCGCTTTAACTAGCTATTTGACATGAAATTCTACGTGCTACTGTTTATCTCCATGGATTCGATCCCAAACCACTACATCGTACTTTCTGTGCGCTTGCAGTGTTATCTCGGGCGAAAACCTGAGCTATCAATGTCACACTGAGCTTGTAAGGTGGATGAAAGCTCAACACTTCAATAGTGCTCGGTTGATAGAGGGGTTGCAGATGAAACTTGATTCTCTTCTCTTCAGTACTTCTCTGGACTGCTTAGAAATTCAACGTGTCACATCCATCCGAGAAGGTGCCTATTGAGAAGAAGAGGAATTAATGAAAGAAGGGAGCTGCATCCTTTGGCTTCAACATGGGGGATCAATATTCTAGTTTCTTTCATGTCTCTACTCGTAATCAAAGAACGATCAATCATATATCAGTCATAGAAGATCAAGATGAGGATGTTCACTATAGGGAGAACAAGATACCTTATTTGATATGCTCATATTTTCGCCAAAAATAGAGCTTCAAATTTCTCAATCGTTGAGCAGACGTTTATTCCTATCGTATAGGCAAGAGATAATGAAATGCTGACAGCCATTCCTATTTTCGAGGAGATAAATTAGACGTCCTTTTCTATCAATTTTGGAAAGGCTCCGGGTCTGAATGGCTTTTCGGCTAGGTTTTACCACTCTTTTTGGTTGGTCGTAGGATCATATGTCATTAAAGAAATATCTGACATCTTTCTCACAGGCTCCTTTCGGCGTGATATGAACTCCACTCATGTTACTCTTATCCCGAAGAGTTCACATCCCCATAAGGTTTTAGATTATCGCCCTATAGCTTTGTGTAGTTTTTTCTACAAGATAGGGGAAAATATCCTTACGACAGAGTTTCACTCAATCCTACCAACTTCAATTTCAGAGAATCAATCGACTTTTGTTACAATATAGTTATCTCGAATAATGTGTTCATCACACACGGGATTCAGCATTGTCTAAACCCATAAGGCAACAAAACGAGGAGCCATGATAGCAAAAATTGATATGAATAAGGTCTATGACCATATTGAATGCACTTTTTACTCCGTGTATTGGAGAAGTTTAGTTTCCATTACCTCATGGTTAACTAATTCCTTCTCAAGGTATGCGTTAAGGAGACTCCCTATCCCCTTGTCTTTTTATACTTTGTACGAAAATATTTTTTGTGTTATATTGAAGGGCTCAAGAGGATGAAAGCCTACCAGAGGTTAAAGTTTCACGATTTAGTCCCCCAATTTCTAATCTCTGCTTGCTGATGATTCAATGTTTTTATGTAAATCTGATGCTAAGAGTGTTCAGACTTTGAAGATGCTTATACATCAGCATGAACATGCTTTAGGACAGCCCATTAATATGTCCAAATTATCTATTACCTTTGCTTCAAATACCCCACCAACTTGGCGCTTAGTTGTGAAGAATACCCTACACACTCATAAAGAGGGTGGTGCTGGAAAGTAATTGGGCTTGCCAGAGCATTTTGGTCGTAGAAAACAAGATATTTTTGCTAGAATCGTTGATCGTATAAGGAAAAAGGCCAAAGGGTGGACAACACATTTTTTATCATCAACCAAAAATCTAGTTATGTTGAAGTTCGTCTTATCGGCAATTTTCACTTACACTATGTCCTGCTTCATGCTACCTTTATATCTTTGCAAACACATACAATCGACCTTAACCTGATTTTGGTGGGATGGTAAAAAGATGTGCAAATAATATCTTAGATTTCTTTGGAAAGGCTTTCCTTACCAAGAGTGGTTGGGGGTCTTGGCTTCAGAGAAATAGAAGCATTCAATGATTCTCGCCTGGAAAAGCTCTCATGGCATATATTAAAGAATCCAAATGCTTTGGTTTCTTGAATTCTTTTGGGCAAGTATGGTCATTCTTTCTTCTCTATGGAGCGTTAATTATCTTATAGTACCCTCATGGATGGTGTGGTATTATGGTAGGGAGGGAGGTTTTACGCAAGGGACTAGGTTGGATAATTGGTGATGGTGAAAATGTTAAGGTCTAAGGTGATTGTTGGTTGTCCGCTACGTCTCGGAAGCACCAATGGGTCTGCCTCCACCAGGTCTACATGATTTGCGAGTCTCAAACTTATTGACTGCACAAATTCAATCTTGGAATTGGTCAGTTATCTCATAAGTCTTACCTCACTACTCGTCTATGATTTCCAATTTTGTGTTAGGGTCAATCACTCGAGGAGATTCATTTTTTGGCTTCTTAGCAAGAATGGACAGTACACTTGTAAGTATGGTTACAACTTTCTCAGTGCTTTGCATGCGATACCTAGAAACGAGACTTTTAACTAGATGAAGAACATTTGAAAGGTTAAAACTCTTCCTAAGATTAAGACTTTCCAGTGGAAAGCAATGAATGGTGCTTTGTCGGTCCGCAAATTACTCGCTCAAGACGAGTTATCACAAATTCTTCGTGCCCTTGATGTATATACACTGAGTATGTTGATCATGTTATTCTTCACTGTTCTTTCGTTCAACGGATTTTGGATATGGTACCCAAAATGGTTCCATCTTTTTCTTCGACATCGACTTTACAGACTTTTCTTTTCTCTATGCGCACCACCAAATCTCTTCCACCTACCTATGTGAGTGATGTAGATGTTTATCATTGGGTTTGCTGGTCTTTCTGTAATTCTCATAATCGTTTGGTGTTTCATGTAGAGAGCATCTCTAAGGATGACATGATACTCAAATCTCTTGTCGACGCTCGTGAATTACAGTAGACTCGTCAGCTTCGTAACATGTTTTGTCGCCATGCATCCTCTTTGGAGGTTGCTTCTCTTGTTCTTCGCATGAGCTCAGCCAATCATACTACATGTTGGGTTGATGCTTCACGGAACTCTTCTACTGAGAGATGTGGCATGGGTTTTTTATTGCTCCCATGCGAATGTGTTGCTTGCTGAATATGTTTCATATTCTAAGAGTGTTTCTGCACCTCTTGCAGCAGAGGCTTTGGCTTTTTGGAATGCGTTATGCAAAGATCTATTGTTGAGGATCGACGAGATGCATATGCTCTCAAACTCCCAAGTTTTGATCAATTTGATCAATCGAAATGAAGACCATATTTGTATGCATTCTTGTGGACATAGACAATTTACTTCTGAGTTTGTCTTCCATTTTTTTTCTTTTATTCCAAGAATAACTAAATTTGTGGCTGACTCATTAGCAAGAGCTATTTGTGTTCAAGATTCTTCGATCCGTAAAGCTTAATAATATTTCGTTTTGTGAGTAAAAAACATGTAAATCTACTATATAAGACCACCAAAAAAATTAAATCACAAATCCCTGAGCACTTTTCTAATCGTAAACTTTTTTTGTCAACCACACATTAATTAGGAGTTCAGTTTCGAATTTGATAGCCAATTTGGAGGACTGGAGTCTGAAAAACTAAAATCATGGAAAAAAATACAGGATCCTCGTACCAAGTTGTCTTCTTGCGTGTTAACCGTACGCAGAATGTGCATCAAAGAAAATCCTGTGAATAAACCAAAAAGAAATTGGTAATCCTGAATTTGTGTATGAAGGGCTGGCTAATCCTCCGGTTGACGAAGAATATTGGTAAGTTGTGCGCAATCTGTCTGGAAGACCCGATAGTCAATTTGAAGTCCTGACAGTCAATTTTGCAGTTATGAAGTTCTGATATCGCCCATAGTAGACCTCCGAACTTGGTATGAAGTGGTGAAAGACTCCGGCGCTGCATCTTGCCCCCATCAAGATTGTCTTATTATCTTTGTCTGTGCAGATCCATCCTTGACCAAAAGTGGAATTTTTTGCTTCTAGGATCCATCTACCTGACAGATTAAACCATCCGGAATAATAGGTTCCACCGAAGCCCTTTCCTCCTCCAAAGAGAAAATGAGTTGTGCTTCTTTCCAAGTTGTAGAATCTGTCTCTGCAAACCGAAGTATCTCATCCACATCCAAATGGACCCCTTGAAAAATCATTTCATTTCTAGCATTCAAGATAAACCATAATATCCATGGGAATAGATCATAACGATCACTATCCCGGACCCTCAAAGGGCTCCACCAAAACAAAAAGTCCATATTAGTAAAAATTGAGTCGGATGGAAATTGCCTCACTCTTGTCAGATTCGTATAGAGATTCCAAATATGCGTGATCAATATGCACTCAAAAAAGACATGGTTAATTGTCTCCTTAGCCGAACCACATCTTTTGAAAATTGTGTCACAGCGAACTCCCCTATGAACGAGTTTAGTAGTAACCACCAAACTTCCTGTTATAATTTGCCAAAGAAGTTGTTGTATCTTCTTTGGACATTTTAATGTCCATGGGAATGCTTGCAAAGTTTCCAGCCCTTGTCCCCATCCATTATTATTGATTCGAATTATCTCCAAAGAGTTAAGGAGTTTGTAACCCGACTTAACCTTATACTGCCCCAATTTGGTATAGTGCCAGACCACATCATCGTATGTAATAGTGCGGCTTGGATGGATACCTTGAATTAATGTTATATCCTCTGGATTAAAGAGTTCCTTAAGTAGTGGAAAATGTCACTCCCTCATCGTTGGATTTATCAATTGATGAACCTGTAACCCAGGATACCAGCGATTACCCTGACCCCTGGTTGGCCGCGGTTGGTCATGCCAGACTGATGTATTTATTCCAGAGCCTATCTTTATCCTAACCCCTTGCCTAAGTAGATCCTGAGTTGAGAAAATACTCCTCCAGCTGAAAGAGGATGAATTAGGCTTTCTTGCATTTAAAGGTTGGACCTTCCTGAAATATCGGCCTCGTAAAACCCGAGCAACCAATGAACCAGGGAACTGAAGTATCCTCCATAACTATTTAGCAAATAATGTTGTATTAAAATCCTTCATAGATTTGAAGCCTAAGCCTCCATTCTCTTTTGGTATACATAATTTGTCCCATGCAACCCAATGGAGACCGCGTTTACATGCATTGGAGCTCCACCAGAATTTAAAAATCGCACTAGTCAACTTATTCGTTAACACGTGAGGGATTTTAAAACATGACATAACATAATTGGGTAGCGCAAGAGCGATTGATTTGATCAGAATCTCTTTGTCCCATTTGGATAAGAACTTGGAAGACCATCCATTCACCTGATCTCCTAGTCGTTGTCTGACAAAATAAAAAATCTGACTCTTGAAACCTCCTTAACTCTCCGGAATTCCAAGATATGTTCCCATACCACCCTCTTTCGGGATACCTACCATCCTTTTCATTGTCACCTTTGTGTGGTCTAGAGCATTCTTCCCAGACTTTACAGAGGATTTAAAAAAATTTATTACTTGCCCCGATGCTCGTCCATAGTCCCGCAGGATATCCAGAATTGCTTGACATTGTGAAACCTCTGCCTTACAAAAGAAAAGACTATCATCTGCAGAAAGAAGATGTGATATTGTCAGGCTATGGCAGGCTATCTTGATACCCGTTATAGCATTATCTCGTTCTTCCCGTTTAATGTTCACAATCAAGACTTCCGTACTTATAATAAAAATATATGGTGACAAAGGATCACCTTGTCGTAGTCCTCGTTGAGGCACAATATTCCTAGTGGGTTGACCATTAAAAAGTATCTTATATAAAACCAACCTTACACACCACATTAGCCAAGAAATCCACACCTGCCCAAAACCTAATTTCTTGAAAACAGCCTACCGGAAATACCATTCAATCTGATCATAGGCTTTGCTCATGTCTGTCTTAATAGCTATAAAATCATGACAACACTTCTGATTAGTACGCAAACCATGAAACATTTTCTAAGCAATTACAATATTATCCATAATCAACCTCCCTAAAACAAAAGTCGACAGTGTTTTCGATATGATGCTTGGTAGGATCCTTTTTAGCCTCATGCACAATATTTTAGAAATAATTTTGTATTTCGCACTTCATAAACTAATTGGTCTAACTTCCGTCATTCGCTTAGGTTGGCCTATCTTTGGTATAAGACAAATGTTAGTCACATTCAACCGAGCATCAAACTTCCCAGATCTAAAAAAGTTCCTTATAAAACTAACAAAATCCTCTTTTAAAATCCCCCCAATATCGTTGAAAAAACAAGGTTTTCATCCCATCCGGCCTGGGGGCTTTTTCATGATGCATTGCAAAAAGCGCTAACCTTACCTCATTTTCGTAACATCTCTAGTTAAAGCTTGATTCATAGTATCTGTAATAACTGAATCCACATTCTCAAGAACCTGTGTAAAATCGGCCATCCCTGTTGGTGAAAACAACTCATTAAAATAGTCAATTGTTATGACCTCCATTCCTTCCAGTTATTCTTCCCATGTTCCTTGTGGATTAAATAACCCCGAAATCCGGTTTCTCGCTCGCCTCTGCTTGGTCGTGGCATGGAAATTTTTTTTACTTTTGTCGCCATATTTTAACCATAAATCTCTACTTTTTTGTTTCCAGAAAATCTCCTCCTCCTTGTAAACTTCATGCAGCTTCCTTTTAATAACCACAATTACCTCCTTAGGTACCAAATCATCATTTTGCGTTTCTTCCAATTTTTCCTTCAGCGACTCAATTTTCTTCTTCCCTGGTGGCCATTGGTTTTTGTCCCCCAAGAGATTGAATTCATGCAGTTATGGACTTTGTCCATAAAGGCTGGGACACTGAAATTCATGGCACGTTGCCAATAGCACGCAATAGCCTCTGTAAAACCTTCTTTTCCTATCCATCTCTTATCAAATTGGAAGTTTTTGTAGTATTTTTTTCGCCTTGTAATTGGATTTTAATAACCTGACCCATTCGTGGCTAAATATTCCACCTTTGAGTGGCTAAAAACATTATGCCAATCCTCGTTTCCAACTGCTCTATCCAATTTACACTAGACTTTTTGTTTATTATGCGTTCCTTTCTATGACAATTGGTCTCCTGCGCACGAGAATTCTGTCATTTCGCAATGACTCAACATCTGATTAAAAGGAACAAAGAGACCGCATATCTCATGTTTCTCCCTTTTTTCTCATGGTTCTCAGTTCTTTCATTTAGATCACCAATTATCAACCACACATTGGACCTATTTTTTCCTATCGCCATTAATTTTTCCAAAACAAACTGCCGATTTACAGCCACAAGGTCTACATAGACAAACGAAATCGAAACTCTAAACCCACAAAAAGAAGCATTAACATCAATAATACGATTGCTAGAGAACGAAATATCGAGTTTTATTTCATTATTGTAAAAGATAGCAAGACCACCACTTAATTCAATTGGATCCATAATGTACAAATTATTGAAACCAAGTTGAACTTGTAATTTTTTTAAATGAAAAAGACTGTTTAGTTTCTGAAAAGAATAAATATCATTCCTAAACTTTTTCCAATGGTCACAAAACGTATCCGTTGTCAATTCTCCACCTAGCCATTGACAGTTCCAGCTCATAATCTTTACGGATGAGCCGGTAGATTCAGGGGAGCCACCATTCGTTTCTTAGATGCCTTAGGAAGCGTCGAGTCCTTCGTGCCTCCTTTAGCCTCACCAGCCCCTCTCTTAGTTCCTGCAACGCGTGAATACAAAATTTTAGAAACCTGTGAAGCCTTTGTTAATTTACCATTAGCAACCAATCGCTTTTTTGGCGTAACCAATTAAAACATATTCAATTTGCGTCAGTTTGATGTATATACAATTTCTTGCATAATTAGGTTCATTTTAGCTTAGTTTCCTCCACTTTTAGGTTGTATATATGGCATTTAAGTCTTAGAATGCATTAGTTTGAGTTTAGAGTCTAGTTTAGGAACATTTTGCATTTGCATGTATTTTCTTTGCATTTTGTAGGTGCGATTATGGATGGATCTATGAAGCCTCTAGGCATGGATTCAACGTGGATTTAGAGATAAGAAATCAAGGAAAGAAGGAGAAAAAGGCTATGGAAAAGTTGGGGATCAATAAGGCATCAAAGAGGAGCAAGAAGCCATCAAAACTGCTAAAGGGAAGGTCCCATCGACCTGGAGGTCGATGGCAAACTACCTAAGGTCGATGGCTGCTCACCTTTCCAGCCACCAAGACCTTGGCTGCCAAAGGGAATCTCCCATCTACCAGATGCAAGCTCCAATTGACCTTCAAGGTCGATGGCTAACAACATTGGCCGAAAATGCCCTTATTTTAGGGCTTCCTCCACCCTCTCTTTAGTATAAATACCTCCTTATGTTCCAAGAAAAAGAGACACCTTTTCTACAACTCTCTACAACTTTGAAACCTCTTTTTAGACATTTATTTGAGATCTAATAACCTTGTATAACTCTTTGTTTGTTTGAGTGAATTGGATCTTTTTTCTCTATCTTTATCTCTAGATCTTTTCTTCTAAGCCATGGGAGCTCAAAGACCCATTTCATGTCTTTGGATTTCCATGAGATTTAGTGAGTAGATCCTTCTTTGATCTTGAGATATGGTAGGCTAGGGTTAAATCTAGGGTTGTAATAAATGTTTAGGCTAAATCTTGGCATAGATTTCTAAGGAAGACAAGATAAAAGAGCTAAATGATAAAGTTGAGTGGCTCATACAACAAACAAGAAGAAGTGTGCACTTTGCGGAAACCAAAGTCAAAGGACAAGAGGTTAAGAACCAAGAGGAAGTGAGCTACATACAAGGAGGGTACTACCAAAAACCCTTCAATCAAGGGTACAAGCCTTTCAACAACAACTTATCTTACCAAAGCACCAATGTGGAGAATTCACAAGATCAAGTTTATCCTTCGAAGACAAACCAACAAGGGTACCAATACCAATCTAGGCAAGGCTACTACCAAAAGCCTTAACAACAACCTGATCCTACCAAAGAAGAAGAGAATCATGCTATGCTTAAGAAGTTAGTGGAAGGACAAAAAAAGACAAAAGTCGATATTNGAGAATTCACAAGATCAAGTTTATCCTTCGAAGACAAACCAACAAGGGTACCAATACCAATCTAGGCAAGGCTACTACCAAAAGCCTTAACAACAACCTGATCCTACCAAAGAAGAAGAGAATCATGCTATGCTTAAGAAGTTAGTGGAAGGACAAAAAAAGACAAAAGTCGATATTAACAAGAAGTTTAGAGAAATGAATGTGAGGATAGAGTCTATCTACCGTGATATGAATATCAAGCATGAAGCTCTTGCTTCACGTGTCAAGGTAATAGATTCTCAACTCCAGCTAGTGATCTCGGAACGTAAAGGAAAGGGAGTATCTAAGGAGAAAGGAGAATCAAGCAAGGATTTTTACAATGCCTTTCTAGAAGAGATCGACCACACTCCTCAACCATGGGACGATATTATCTTTACTCTTGAAGAGGAAAAGATTATTGATGATTTTGAGAATTTATTTTTGAATCCTCTTGATGATAATGTTGATTGCTTGGATTTGGATTTGATTGGGAACCTGAATTTGAAGGAAGGTCATGCCGAAATTGACCTTGAAATTGAAGAGAAAGATGCTCCAATTGGAACGGAGCTTAAG
>OVAN01011584.1:0-14558 GCA_900406275.1 Anastatica hierochuntica | reverse complement strand
CAAAGCCCAATAGGCTAATGGTTATGTCAGCCATTAAATGGTTCATAACACCAAACAGTTTGGCGCTAAAAGGAGGGTAAGATTTCAACAAGAACAAAAGATGAGCGAATATGATAGTTCATCCGAACTAGAGAATAACAAAAACCTCGAATCCAAATCCGAGGAAGTAGCTGCAATTCAACCCGAGGAGGAAACACCTGAGACAGTCGATGACCCAGCGATCGCGGCGAAACTTTGGTAGTACGAGCTGATCACGGCGAAGCTAAGAAAAAACGAAGATCGCCTGAATGAGCTAGAAGACGAGAACGCAATTCTCAACGCTTCGGCGGCAGAGATAAACACTTATACACCCGACGGCGACGGCGAAGACGACGGAAGGTGTGCTAAATTCAAGAGGAAAGTCCTGTCAATGCAGCCAGCAGGCGAAATGCCAACGAAGGTCATTAAGGAGACTTGGACGCATAAGTCTCCAAGCTCAGAGCTAACCCAAACCCTTGGCTCTCACCATCACAGCGGTCGTAATAAAACATACGAGGAAAACACTAACGAGGCCCTTGGTGTAGAAGCCATGCTAACAGGAAGGCTAGAAGCCATGAAGAATATGATAAAGCGTCTGCCGGTAGTAGCTCTGACGATTATCAAGAGCACTCCCAACTCCTACGCGGATACGACCTTCGTTGACACTATCGCCCTTAGTGAAGTCCCTAAAAGATTAGCTTGGCCGATCATGACTCTATACGATGGGACCACTGATCTAGATACGCACATCTTGCAGTATCACCAATGCATGCTCACCGCTCCCATCATCTAAGAGCACTTAGAAGTCTGTATGTCCAAAGGATTTGAAGAAACCCTCACAGGCCCAGCGTTACTACGGCACTCCAACCTAGCCAACGACTCCATCAACTCCTTCACCATGCTAACGGACCGCTTCATCGAGTACTTCACTAGCAGCCGAATTCTAAGACACTCCTCTGATGATCTCTATCGCATCAAGCAATGCCAAACAAGAGCTGAGGGAGTATCTCCAACGATCAATAGGGAGAAAGTGTTGGTTCCTAACTGCGTCACCTCCACAGCCATCTCAGCCTTCAGGCAAGGACTGCTGAACGACGGTGACCTGTACAAGGACCTTACCAAATACCCTTACCACACTATGGAGGATGTACTCTCCAAAGTCTGGGCTCAAATTAAATGGGAGGAGGATCCAACCTATTAGGCCCAACTAGCACACATAAATCACCCCAAAGCGCATGGTCACTCCAACACCACCAGAGATGATAAATCCAACGCTAAGTTTGGCTCTGAAAACTCCGCCAAGGGTGGCTCCAAAGGATGGCTGAAGCCCTTAGCAAAAGCGGAGCATGAGAAGTATGTGCCCATGACCTTGCCTGACATGTCTAATATGATGATATCCCCAGCTTAAATAGTGACTCAAGTGGGACATTTAACCAAAAAAGTCAAGTGGCTGATGAAAATGCGGGTCCCCTAGCAGAAGAGAGACGCATCCAAATGATGTGATTTTCACCACGACCACGGTCAACTAACGGAGGATTACATCTAGCAAAGGCTCGAAGTGAAAGAATTTCTCATGAAGGGACACCTACGAGAGTTTCTCTCAGACAAAGCAAAGGCGCTTATTCACGAATAGACCAAGAAAGACATTCCCATGGGGCCATGGCCTGATTCGCCAAGGCAAGGCTATGTCATCAACTTCATCACTAGAGGGTTAAAGGTAAGTGGAGTGACGATCCCTCCTGCCAAGAGAAGCACTCGCGCTGCCAAGGTCCACAGAGTAAATGCCATGACAATTAGAAAAGAACGCGAAGATGGTCCTTGCGTATTAAGCTTCACCACCAATACCGAAGAAGAAGTGATAACTCCGCACCATGATTCCCTGGTGATATAATTAAAATTTGTGAACTGCCTCATGAGGCGCATCCTCATCAACAATGGCATCTCAACTAATATAATCTTCACCAACGCCTTCGAAGGCTTGGGACTAGACGAAGAAGATATCACCAGAAAGTCCACTTCTCTTGTCGAATTTAGTGGCGAAGCGAAGCAAACCATCGGTGAAGTAATCCTACCAGTATACACTGGAGGTATCAACCAAAGGACCAAGTTCCTCATTATGGATTTCTCCTCGGCATACAACGCAATAATGGGGAGGCCCTGGATACATGATATGAAGGTCGTTCCATCGACTTTACATCAGTCCTTGAAATTCCCAACACCTTGGGGAGTAAAAGAGATCAAAGGAGATCATGAACGGGTCCGCTCATGATACCATACGACACTCAGAACCATGGTTCCAAAGCCCCGCTCAATGGCCACAACCATGGAGATCTCTGCTGAGTCATTGCATTAAGAAAGCAGCCCTGAAAGAATAGTGTTGCGTATCGGTAATGGGGGCAAGGCCACAGGCAAGAGGCCAGTCTGACGGTAGCACGGGGTTGATCGAGGTAAACAAACACCTAAACCATGGTGCCCAACAAACTATGGGGCCCTGGTCTGGGGGATGTTGATTTTGGTTCCTTCCACATCTAACCGTCTATGATGCAGGGGCAAGTCTAGAATAAAAAATTGATTTTCATTAAAAGAGCGATTTATCACCTAAGCGATTCTTTTTAAAGAAAAGTCAGTATAAATTATACTCCTCCAAAAATAACTAGACCGAGCCTAAATGTTGTGGACTGGGTTGACCACGAGAGCCTAGGTTAGAAATAACCAAGGATAATGGGGAGATCTAAACAGAGAGAGCCGCGAGCATCAATTATTCTTGCGACTCCCCTTTTTTGAGGGAAATAGGTTACAACCCTAGACCCCCCCCCCCATGGGTTTAAGCCCACTCAGGCCTTGCGCCCACTAAGGCCTTAAGTCCACTCCGGCCTAGCGCCCACTAAGGCTTTATGCCCACACGGCCTTGTACAAAAAAAAATCCATATAATGCGTACGGGCCCCTAAAAGCCATGGTTGAAAACTCATGGTGAAATGCGGACAAGCTCCTAACTATGGTTCATCTAATGCGGATAGGCTCCTAAAAACCATGGTTGAAAAGCCATGGCGAAATGCGGACAGGCTCCTAACGGTGGTAGATGCAATGCATTAAAACTATGAGTTAGCAAAACTAATGGAACATGTGCACCCTTGTCCATCCTAGTACGCGACTCATTGAAAAACTTAAAACTAGTCGGTCACAATAAATCTATCAAAACTGTGACACAAATGGTCAATAAGGCTTCACGCTTAGGGATTAAATGTCAAAACAGGTAGGTGTGCCCAGAGGCAGGTGTGCCCACCGATCTATGTAATAAAACGTGATCTAATCGAGCCTATGGCTTGACAATTAAACACTTATGAATTCACGAATCATAAAGCGCAGAACCAGACTTTTATAGTCTGACAGATTTGAACGCATAGTTCACCAAAGCTTGATGCCCCAGTTACACATGATTATTACCACCATGAACCCTTGGTTCTCCAAGGCCATGTGCCCCCGAGCTTATATACCAAATCTTAAAGTTTGTAAATCTAATGCCCAAGATACCATAGTCCACTAGGGTCATGTGCCCCACGTTTCCTTCAAGAGAGGTTCAACGATGAAAGATATTGGATCTACCAAAGCTATGGATATCTCGGCCCCAGTAGCGCAGCCTGAACCAACAACTAAGAGTGCTTCAATCATCCAAGGCCGAAAGCCCCATAGATTCAAATGTCATTCCCAACGAGCAAGAAAGCCCTGGAACTTTGAATAGAACACAAGGAGCTAACCTTTGTCATCGACCTGACAGGATCGGACGTCTAAAAACACAGGTCCATAATCCATAGTCTACACCTTCAGAAAGAAGCTTGGAGATGATCCTGTACAAACCCATCTGTTGTAAAGACAGCTGCTGCGATTTACCAAGACCTCAATATTTATTCGGGTTCTCCTCGATAGGGTATGTATACCAAGATAATAGACTAAGCAAATGATCGAGCAATAAAAAAGGTCCAAGTAGTAAAAAAACAGTAAGACAAAGCCAAACAGAAAATGGGACGAAAGCCCCAAGGGCCTATCAAGGTTAAAACTTTGGGTCTCAAAGACACAAAGAATTTCAAGGCCAAGTCAAATGCAAGAAAAGGCCATGGCGATAAATAAATGAAAGGCAAACGAGCCTGCGGATTTTATTACATCTTCAAAAAAGTTCTTACAAAGGAGCGATGACAAGCCAAATACTACAAAGCATCTTCTCAGAAGAATGAAAGCTACTACATTGGATTTCATCAATACACCTTGAACAACTAAGCTAAGGTGAGAAGCCATGCAATACCCTATGGGACTTCTACTGAAGCTAAGGATGTCTCTTCTCCTTGGACCCAGAGTGCCTATCCACAAAAGCCAGGTCCATACCAGGGGGTTACATGAAGTATCCCCATGGTGGATAAGATCAGAAAAAATTATAATTACTAAGGCCAGAGATAGGGAGGAAGCGCCTAAGGGGGGACTCACCCACAACCTGGAGAACACTCGAGTCCTTCTATTTCCATGTTGGCGGTAGACCCCTTAGAGTCCAAGGGGACCCAATCCCGTCTATTGTGGCTGTTATGGGCGCGATGCCAAGCATGGCCTGGCGACCGTACTAAGAATTCCATCGTCTTCTGACCATGATTTTTGGTGCTGATGCGGCTCATCTTTAGTTTGAAGATCCGTCTTCACTCCACTAATCCTCATCATGGACAACCCTTGCAATGTGAAAGTTGAAGTAAACGCAAAGGGTGTCCAAAACGGCAGGAAGAGATCACCAGGGTGGAACTCCATTCGGATAGCCATGGCAGTATCCAAGGCAATAACCTGCCAAGGCTGCCTAGCTCGATGGTAGATCTTGAAGGCTGTCACTCCATCATCACAGGCATTGTCCACTTTCAGACCAAGTTTGAAGCACCATAGAGAGATCGACGTGAAGTGATGGTCTCGACTCCTTACCCCTAACACGATCTCCACCATTAGACGACGAAGTAAATCCAAAGGTGACCCCTAAATTTAGGGAAGCCTTTGAGACTCCTAAGCGATTCTGAAGCCAATCTTTTGACGATTTCATCTCGGACCTATAAGCCAGAAGGGAAGGTAGTCAGGCTGCATATCCACAAAAACAGATGATGAAACGCTAAAAGTAATACTTCAGCGATATCTCCAGATTCGTCAAAAAAATTTAGATGGCGAAAGCGTGATGATTCACTACAGAGCTCGGAGAAAAGCCTTACCTTAGTACCAGAAGTTGAAGCGGCAGAGTTGCGAACGACGAGAACCGTTAGAGATATGCAAAATCAGAAGAGAAATGGTTAGAGCCTACTCAAAGATCTGTAGAAAAGATCATCAACGGAGAAAACCCTAAGTCAAAATTGAAGATCTACTACCATCGCATCAATGCAATCACTACTAAGAGTAAAAGAAGGCGAGATCTACCAGAAACATGCCAAGCACTTACCGGGAGAAGTAGAGAATTTTGTGGCCTCTTGAGAGAAAATCCTAATCTGACTAAGAAGAGACAATCGAAAAGATGAAATGACCAAGACTCATAACTTTTCCGCTTATTTAACCCTAGCAGTAATGGGTCGAAGACAAAACAGAAACCCATATTAGGCCATAAAGTTCAAGCCCAAGAGTTCATCTAAACTGATGCGGCCCGCTAAACGCTAATGGGACTCACAAAGGATGAAGTCATAGCAAAGAGAAGTGGCGATACCAACGAGAGCCATGGCTGAAGCTACTCTCATTTTTATTTTTAGAAAGTCGATCCCAAACTAAGGTATGAACCGAAATCTCTTAAGAAGTGATCTACTATTCATATTCCACACGTGGAAAGTGAAGAATGGGGGGCAATTGTTGAGGGTAATTTTATTCCCTTAGAGTCCGACCATAGCTATACCAAAGAGACATAAACAAACTCATTAGTTGTAAATGTAAACCAAGGTCATAGCCAAGGACACACCGCCAAGCCAAAGTCATAGCCGAGGTAGGGCGGATATCCCCTTAGTCGATCTGAATCTTAAGAGATAAGGGCAAATACTTTAATGAATTTAGGGAAATATTCCTTATTATATAAGATAGACTCGAATATAAAAGTTATCCATAAAAGAAATATGGAAATACTCTTATTCGATAACTAGAAATACAAAGGGAAGAACCCTAATTCAAGGATCTGAAAACTTTTACAAACACACACTATTGTAATTGATCTCTCTTATCAATCAATAAAGAAGAATCATTTCACATCTCTTTAGCTCATCTCTCTCAAACGTTTAGACTCTTGTTCTTGTTCTTCTTTATCGAAGAACCTCTAAAAAACCCCCCAAAAAATAATGAACACAAATATAGTAACTATTGGGGGAAATTGTATTCCCTTATAGTCTTGCCATAGCTAGACCAATGAGACATAAAAAAAAACTCCCTAGTTGAACGAGTGAACAAAGGCCATAGCCAAGGACACCCTAACTAAGTTGAGGTTATAGCCGAGGTAGGGCGGATATCCCCCTAAACCGATCTAAATCTTAAGAGATAAGAACAAATATCTTAATGAATTAAGGGAAATATTCCTTATTGTATAGATACACTCGAATATAGAAGTTATCCATAAAGAAATATGGAAATACTCTGATTCGACAACTATAAATACGAAAGGAAGAACCCTAGTTCAAGGATTCAAGAGTTTACAAAAAAAACAACCCTTGTAATGGATCTCTTATTAATCAATAAAGAAGAATCATTTTACACATCTTTTTTGGTCATCTCTTCCAAAACCTTTGATCTCTTGTTCTTGTTCTTGTTCTTCTCCATCGAAGAATCACCAACCCCCCCNCGAAAAATCCCCCACCCCCCCCCCCCAAACTGTTTGGTGTTAGAAGGAGGGGGAGACTTCAACAAGAACAAAAGAGCAAAGATGAGCGAATGTTCCTCCGATCCAGAAAGTTGCAAAAACCTCGAACCCACGTCCGAGGAGGTATCTACCAGTATATACGAGGAGGAAACACCCGAGACAGGCGAAAATGCGGCGATCGCGGCAAAGCTTCAGGAGTACGAGCTGGTCGCGAAAAATCTAAGTTAGAACGAGGCTCGACTGAAGGAGCTGGAAGACGAGAACGCGATTCTCAAAGCCTTGATGGCAGAGACAGACGCTCATACATCGGATAGTGACGATGAGGACAACAAAGGCATGCTCGGTTCAAAAGAATAGTCTCTTCGATGCAAGCACTAGGCGAAACGAAAAAAGTAGGTCATCAAGGAGACTCGGACGCATAAGACTCCAAGCTCAGGGTTGACCCTAACCCCTGGCTCTCACCATCACAGCGTCCTTATTAAACCCTACGAGGAAAAAGCTAAAGAGGCGCTTGGTGTTGAAGCCATGTTAATTGGAAGGCTAGAAGCCATGGAGAATATGATAAAGCGTTTGCTGGGAGTAGCTCCACCGATTATAACTCCCAACTCCTGCGTAGATACGCCTTTCGTCAACGCTATCACCCTTACTGAAGTCCCTAAAAGATTCGCTTGGCCAGTCATGACTCTATACGATGGGACAACTGATCCATATACGCTCATCTCATAGTATAGCCAATGCATGCTCACTGCCCCCATCTGCTATGAGTACTTGGAAATTAGTATGTGCAACAGATTTGGTGTTACCTTCACAGGCCTAACATTATTGTGGTACTCCAACCTAGCAAACGACTCCATTAACTCCTTCGCCATGCTAACAGACCGCTTTATCGAGCAGTTTGCTAGCTTCCAAGTTTTGAGACGCACCTCTGACGATCACTACCGAATCAAGCAACGCCCAGACGAGAGACTGAGGAGTATCTCTATTGATTTAATAGGAAGAAAGTGTCAGTTTCTAACTGCGTCACCTCCACGGTCATCTCAAATTTCAGAAAAGGACTGATGAATGATGGTGACTTGTACAAAGAAAAACACCAAAAACCCCTTTCACACTATGGAGGATGTAATTTCCAAAGCCTGGGACCGAATTAAGTGGGAGGAGGACCAAACCTATCAGGCCCAACTGGGGCACTGAAACAATCTGAAAGCACATGGTCACTCCAAGACCACCAGAGATGATAAATCTAACGCTAAGTATGGCTCTGAAAACTCCCCCAAGGGTGGCTCCCAAGGATGGCCAAAGCCCTTAGCAAAAGCGGAGCACGAGAAATACTAGCCCATGACCTGGTCTGACATGTCAAACATGATGATATGCTGAGCTAAAATAGTTACTCAACTGACACATTTGTCAGGAAAAGTCAGGTGGCCAGTTAAAATGTGGGCCACCAGCACAAGAGAGACACATCCAAGTGGTACGATTTTCAGCACGACCACGGTCACCTAACGAAGGATTGCTTACAGCTAAGACTCAAAGTGAATGAGTTGCTCAGGAAGGGATACCTACGAGAGTTCCTCTCAAACAGAGATAAGGCACTCATTCACGGACAGACCAAGGATAACATCTGATGTGTTCATAATTTAATGCATATTTAGCATCATTTAGTATGTGTTTTAATGTCATTTAGGTAGTATGTAATGCATTTAGGTGCTAGAATTCATATAGTTTCTAAGTTGAGTCTAGTTTATGATTATTCGCATTTTGCATGCATTTCTTTGCATTTTGTAGGGAATGGATCTTCATGATTTGAAGAGGACTTTGGAACTTGTTTTGTGATAAAAAAAAAAGAGGTGAAGAACAAGCATTAATCAAGGAACAATGAAGGAGAATCAATGGAACCAAGTGGGAGCAAAATGAGTTGAAGGAATGGCAAAGAAATAAAGAACTCTACAAATGATCGACCTTACGTCAATCGTATGGTCGATCAAACCAAAACGATTGACCTCAGGTAGATGAACTGGTCGATCGAAATGGACTGCCCAACGCAACGCAGCATCAACCCAGGGGTCGATGCCAGGCTACCTTGGGTCGATGCTGTGTAGAATTCACGTGTTTTAAGGCTTCTAGGGCACCCTCTCTCCTCCCTTTTAGTATAAATACATTCTCTAAGCCTCCAATAACATTTGTGCTACCTAAGCTTGTGTTTTTTTTTGTTCCTCATGTTTCTAAGATTGATTTAAAGATTTGTAAACACTTTTGTGCTTAAATTTCTCTAAATCATTCTTGTGTTTGTCTTCTCTTTAGTCTCTTGTTCTTCTTTGTTTTTCATCTCTTTTCTCCATTTTTCAAGATTCTTCATTTCTCACAAAGTTGGGATTTTTCTTTGATCTTCTTGTGTTTCTATTCCTTGAATCATCTAGTCTCTTCTCTCCTCATCTCTCCTCACTTTCTTCTCACTTCAAGCATGGATTCTCAAGAAGCTTGTGACACTTCTTGGATTTCCATGGGTCTTAGTGAGTAGAGAACATTAGATTTTGAGATATGATAGTTTAAGGTTAGATCTAGGGTTGTAATGGATATTAGACTAGATCTGCATAGATTCCTACTAGATCTAGTTTAGTTCCTTAAAGCTCATTGCTTACTCAAAGACGCCTAGAAAGTGTTCGATGAAATGCCTGAGAGAACTAGATCTATGTTTTTCACCTTGAGCTATGAGAGTAGTGTGCCCAAAGGGAAACCAAGGTTTTAAATGGCTAAAAGGGCTTGAGATTCACTATCACATACATGTTTAGATAGGCAACAGACGAGAGTTGAGCCTTATAATGTGTATAGGTGAATAGATATCCATCACAAGAGTGGGTTTATCGATTATAGAGGGGCACTTGGTCTAGGAATGGCTTTGATCATCTAATAAAGTCTAGAGAAACTCATATTCATTTTTGGGTTTAATTTTAAACAATCTCCATGTCTCAAGATTGATTTCTTCCATCTTGAATCTTGCATTATTTGTTTTAGTTTTGCAAATTAGCTACTTGCTTGAACCTTGTACTTCTTACTTGGTTCATTTGTTGCATATGTGTTAGTTTGTTCAGTTTTGTTTGCATTTAGTTTAGTATTAAGTCTCTAACGTCACCTCTCTTCGTATTTGCTTAGTTTAGGAGATATATTTCGTATTCCTAGTGGTTGGGTTTCTAGTTCTCGTGGGTTCGACCTTTAAGTACTTCAATCAACATAGCCTTATACTTGCGGTTTAATGAGGATTGTTAGTTGATTAAGGTTTATAAATTTAAAACTTGAAGAAGTTAATCATTACCGAAATCTAGCCTCATCAAGTTTTTGGCGCCGTTGCCGAGGAACTAAGTAGATTTTCATTAGGATTTCAATTTTTCCTTAGACTAAGCTTTCCTTTTATGTTTTGTTTCTTTTTTTTTAGTTAGTAACTTTATTTTAAGTGTTTGTTCTTTTTGAAAGGTTCAACACAAGAAAGAAAGAAGATGAGTTTCGACATGAATTCAATTTTGAAGGCTATGTTGGAAGAACAAGAAAGAGGGATAGCTTTTAGCCCCACAAGCTATCAATGAGCATATGAGACATCCATTTCACAAGAGTATTGTCCTTATGGAGAACAAGCTCAAGAGCACAATCAATGGTACCAATCTCTCCAATGTTTCCCTTTGTCCAAAGAAGAGGAGAACCGTAATTTGCTAAGGCAATTTATTGAAAATGAAGATAGGGACAAGTTTGAGAGAGAGAAGATGTTTAATGAGCTTAGTATGAAGATAGATGTTTTGCACCAAGGTCTTGGCATGGATAATATTGGAGCACACATGGTGTTAACCTAGACTAGTCTTACACAAGGGATCGAAGTCAAAGGAAGAAGAAGATGCATTCCTTTTTATAAAACCAATGAGGAGCCAACTTCCATTGCTATTGGAGAAGGTTTTGTAGAAGGANNNNAGGCATCAGTTGACAATGGTGTCAAAGAATATGGAGAAGAAACTGAGACCATGCCTATAATGAGTAACTCACTTACAAGCATCAAGGAGGACATTGGTGACTATTGGAAACCCATAGAACAACCCTTGTGAAGATTTCTCACTCATTCATTGTGAAGGAAATGAGGAAAACTCCACCATCATGAAAAACGGTTTCAAGCAAATAGGAAACAACACTAGAAGACATCTATTTTACAAAAGAGGAAGAAGAAATCATAGAAGAATTTGAGAAACTCTTTGGATGTTCTAGTGATGAAGGTTTGAATGCCCAACTTGAAATGGATGAGGAAAAGAGATGGAGTATTTCATCCAAAGAAAAGGAAGATGTGCGATCTATTGCCACAAAGGAGACCAAGGGTAAAGAGCCTAACGAGAAATAAGGTGTAAACTTTGAAGAACCTTCAAAAATATTTCAAGAAGAAGAATCTCCTATGGTACAACCTTTTGACAAACATCTAAACGCAATCTCCATGAAAGAAGGAAGGAGACTAAATGATCCACAAAGTACACTCTTTGAGGAGATAAGGATGAATCAGTTTAGGGGGTGGTTCTATGTTGAGTATGAGCCAGGTGGTCCATGGTCTCATCAAGGGAACCTAAAAGGAAAGACAAGCTAAGGGACTTTAAACAAACGCACTTGGGAGGCAATCCCATGAATATCCTTTTTATTATGCTTTTATTTTAAGTCTTTGATTTTTCTTGTGTCTTGGTTTGCTTGAAAATGTATTTAGGGGAGTTAGAAGCTTATAGCCCTTTTAGTTGAGCTTAATGATTTAAGATGCTTTCTAAGTCCAATTTCCTAATGATGATTTAAATTTGATTTAGACACTTGATTAGGGACGCCTAAGAATAGTATTTATGCATGATTTTGTTTCTTTATGTATTATATTAGCATTGTATTGGGAAAAATTGCTAGTTTCTAAGTTACTTGTTTGAATCCATGAATAATTTGAAATAGACATAACCTAGGAAAATGTCTAGTTCAAGAATTTGATTTTGATTTTGTCTTAAAAAATGGATTGAGTATGAATGCTTACGAAAATGATTGTCGATTAAGCTTGAGTTTGGAAGTTGATTGAATGATTTTTCTAAGTTGACTTGAGTATAACCAATTAAGTAATGACTTATGTGCTTGAATGGATTATGTTTTACAATCCTTCTTGGCATATCATTCGGTTTTTGTCATCTCTATCAATACTTACATTACCTATTCTCTTTTTGGTACCAAACTCACATCAAAGACCAAAAGGAAAAGCACATGTAAAGTTACTCAAAGAGAACAAAGAAGTTTTCAAAGGCATCCTTCTTCAAAAGCCGAGCCCAACTCCTACGCTTCATCCACTCAACTCATACATATTTGTGTCCAAAGGTACGCCTACAAACCTTTGTGAATACCATTGCATATTTTCGTTTTGATGTGTGTGTTTAAAGGGTCAGTCTCACGGCTTAGGATTCACTGAGACGGTGAAATTTAATTTCGGGGAGGGGCTTAGTACTAATTATGTTTTGAGTTGTGATGTTTTCTCTTTCTTCATGCATATTTGAGTCTTGCATTGTAAACATGCATATTTTGCGGGGAAAAAACAATTTTGAATCTTTTTTCAAATCATGGCATATAGATTGCATCCATTTGTAAATACTTAAGTTGTTAAGAGCATATAGGATTGCATTTTGCATAGGGAACAATGATACAATATCCTTGTAAATAGTTAAGTCTTGCTTAATGTTCAATGCCCTTATTAGAAGTACAATAATGCTTAGACCACCTAGAATTCAAAGGAAAATCCATCTTTGGAATTAACCTCTTGAAGTTTTAGATGAAGGTTGAAGCTAGTTATCATCTAAGGCTAATTTCAACTAAGTGAAACATAAACATGACTTAATAATCTCTCATATGGGCGTAGTCATACTTAATCATGGAGAAGCAAGAGACCCTTGAGCTATGTTTACAAGTTTTACCACCCTTTCTTAGCTCAAGTGGCTACTCTCACTCTTAGAGTAGTTACAACACCCTTATCAACCCTTAGACCTTTTTTTCAAACTCCCTATTAATTTGAATGTGAGGCCTCTTACAGAAAGTGCACAAATGGGCAAAAACCCGTGTGCAAAGAAGTTGAACGACAAGGGAGTGCTTCCTTTGGATTAGCCTCACTTTAAAGCTAACTAGAAATATAGGGAGGTTGTTCTTTGATGTTCATTTTGGCTTTTGTGGTATGGGAATGTGTTGATATCTCAACCATGGGAAGTAGAGCTTTAATGTTAGATCATCCAAGGCTTGATTTGGGAATAAGAGAAAGAGAAAATCGAAAAAAGGAAAGAAAGAAAAGAAGAAGAAGAGGCACTAGAGATTAGAAAAAGAATAGCTTTAACCTTAGCGATTATATGAAAAGTCTAGAAGAGTCCATACTTGAATTCTAAGAAAAGAAAAACGAATCAAAGAGTTTGATTAGAAAGTGGCTCTAGAAAAAAAAAATAGAAAGAAGGATAGAAGCTAAGTACATAATGGTAATGAATCTCTAGTTTTCATAAGACGAAAGAGAAAAATTAGCTTAAGTGAGTAAAAGGGTAGTTAAGTAGACTTAGGCATTTTTGGGTGGGAATCATTAGATGTAAGTAAGTTCTTGTATGCAATAATTGTTTGACTCACCTCGCTTTTGCCTAATGTCTTGCACTACTTTTTGAGAGAAACCACCTTAAATATGAGTGAAACATTCTCTTTAAACACTTCTTCTTAACATTAACCTTTTTCTTACCAAGCCAAACGGATTAGATGCTTTGCCCATAACTAAAGAACGTACATGAAAGCTTAATTGAATGTTAATGAGATTAGTTAAGGAAGTGACTTGTGAAAGCCTAGTCTATGTTCCTAAAGATGGTTTTGTGATGAATATGGCGAAGTACGATGAGTCTTTGTTGATCCATGCACTATTTTACTTCTCTTGAGGACATTGAGCATAAAGCATTTCTTTCTATTGCAGCTTTGAGTTCCCACTTGCAAACTTCACTTCCGGATTTGGTCTTTGTTGTTTGCTTGAGCACAAGCAAAGGACAAGTCCGAGGGAGTTGATGTGTTCATAATTTAACACATATTTAGTATCATTTAGTATGTGTTTTAGTTGCATTTTGGTTGTATATAATGCATTTAGATGTTAGAATTCATATAGTTTCCAAGTTGAGTCTAGTTTGGGATTATTCACATTTTGCATGCATTTCTTTGCATTTTTTAAGGAATGGATCTTCATGATTTGAAGAGGACTTAGGAACTTTATTCTTGATGAAAACAAGGTGAAGAACAAGCATTAATCAAGGAACAATGAAGGAGAATCAATGGAACCAAGTGGGAGCAAAATGAGTTGAAGGAATGGTCAAGAAATGAAGAAATCTACAAATGATCGACCTTAGGTCAATTGTATGGTCGATCAAACTCAAACGATTGACCTCAGGTCGATGGACTGGTCATCGAAATGGACTGCCCAACGCAACGCAGCATTGACCCAAGGGTCGATGCCAGGCTACCTTGGGTCGATGTTGTGTAGCATTGACGTGTTTTAAGGCTTTTAGGGCACCCTCTCTCCCCCCTTTTAGGGTCGATGCCAAGCTATGTCCTGGGCGCCAAGACAGAGCGTCTGTCTTGGCGCCAGTTGGCGCTGAGGCGCGTTAACGTTCGGCCGTAGTCTGTTGACTGAACCACGTCCTTTCCGATCGTCAT
>OVAN01011583.1:0-14558 GCA_900406275.1 Anastatica hierochuntica | reverse complement strand
TATATATATATATATATATATATATTGCTTGTTGTAAGATTCTCTGTATGTGATGCAACGAATGAGCAAACTTTATACTTTTTCTCAGTTCTTGGTTTCATATAAATAAATTGTTTCAGAACGGCACACAAAACCACTTGCAGCTGCATATCTTCACAGTTCCTGATTAAAAAAATTATTTATGCACACAAGTGGATGAGTTGAATCATACTGTCAGTAGATTCGAACCATGGTTGCTGCCATTCACAAGTTTGGATGGTTTATAATTATCAGGACCAATTAACTAAAGAGAAGATGCACAAGAGTAACAAACTTGCACTTCCAGATATTCAAAATCACATTGCCAACAAAAGTGTTAAACTCAGTTTCAGTAACCCACGGAGCGAAAAGGTTCAAAATAACGATGAAGAACAGCCAAAAAATAAGAAGCAAATTTCAAATATGCTTATATCAAACAAATACCCACCACAACAACAAGTTTTTGAAAGGCTTATAAGAGAACAAGCCCGAGTTCTGATGCCTTCAATGCACTTCTCAATCGATAATTATAGAGATAGTAGTGAAGCTGTCCATCCCCTGGACCAAATTTCAATTCTTTCAAGAAACTCTCGTTGTGCATCACGTCCAACGCATTAAACACATCGAAACCCTTTTGCTTTGAGACAATTAGCGCGTCGTTCAACAGCTGAAGAAAGGAGGTCTGCGTGGCTACGTTGTAGTACGAGTAAGCAGCTTTCAGTGTAGTGTAGTTCGGGTTACCGAGGATCGTTGATGGGAGTGTGTAAAAGCTGCAGAAGTCAGTGACATCATGAGTTTCAGGGCTTTCTACTAAGTAACTGTCCACGACATCTTCTCTTGGGAGCAGCCAATGCTCAACATCATTCTCATCAAAGTCAGTTGCCACTCCAAACTGACCAAGGTAGCTCCGAAGCAACAGTGTAACAGCAGGGACATCGCGTAGTTCCATTTTCCTGAATCCAGGAGTGACCGGTGTGTCTGGTAGCTTGTATAGTTTTATTGTTCTGCTCATTGTCATTCTTGCACCAAGCCTTGAAAACCCAACATCGATTAGCTTCTTCGGGTTCAGTGACCTGTGCCAGTATTGGCAGGTGGTGATCGGTGTAGGAAGTATGACTCCTGCGGTATAAGCCGCTTGCCATATATTCTCCAAGTGAACCCTTCTAGTTACCTCCTTGATCATGACAGGGGCGAGTCTTTTAGACCTGAGCTTCTTGTGAACACACAAGAAATTGATCTCTGCCATCTTAACAACCTCATCACGAACCCTGATTCTTGCAGGCACGCCACTGATGAAAGCAACGAGCTTCTTGGAGGTCTTGGCACGAACTCCGATATGCCAGCTCTGGTAGTATCCAGGAGGGCGCAGAGCCCACCTAAGAAACTCCTTGGAGTAATTGAACCTGAACATATTCTCATCATCCTCGACATAGTTGTTCTTGAGAAGGTTGTACACCTCTGAGCACATATCATCAGAGCTGATATCGCAAGTGGTCCATTCGTAAACAGAAGGAAGGTTGTAGGGCTCTTGCTTGACTTCAGATAACGGAGTAGCAGGTTCAATAGGACCTTCAGGCAAAGTCGTGTCCCCGATATCCTTGAACTGTCCAACGGGCTGAGTCTCCCAGAACCTATGGGTCTTTGCCTCAGACATTGAATCCTGGAACCTCCGGACTATGGTTTCGAGTGAAGTATCGTCCTTGACTGAAGATGGGTTTGCTTCAACGATCTGACCTACTTTCTCCTCTGGAGAGGCAGGTGGTGAATTGTTGTCTGCCATTTCCTACAGATACAATAAACTTAAGAGCTTAAGTTGAAGAGAAGCTAACGAGTAAAGCAACAGCAATGCATTTAATACTACATATCAACATGCAAAACCCATGATTGAATCAAACAACAAAGGATATTTTTTTTCCAATTTCCTTGGGTTACTTACTCGTAATCAGAACAACGATCGACCAGATCTTATGATGTTTAAAATCAAGGTGAAGATTTTAAGACTCACCAAATTCGCTCGAAGAGAAGAGAAAGCTATTCAGATCTCTGGAACGGTTTCTGGGATTCAAAGAGATTAGGGTTCCACAGCGAGGAAAGGCCGTGAGGTGGCCGGATAAAATCTTATACATACTTCATGAATATTTGCATTTTGGCACCCCTTTAATTCCCTATTGTTTTGTTTTAACCCCATTCTTTCCCTCTCAACATTGTTGTTCTTTTGTCTTTAGTTTATTATACATTGGGAATACGTAATAGTATTTTCACTTGTTGCTAAAAGCTATAATTAACACTACTCTTCTCTTTTGATTGTTCGTGTGATCAAGTTTAAACAATAGAACAACTGTTTGGTTTCCAAAAAGAAACTATAACTAACTATATTAGTATTTACGATGATTCCAATTCCAAACACTGAAATTTAATTTCCCTTCGTAGAAAAAAAAAATAGAAACAGAAACCAAATTTTCAAAGGAAAAAAAAAAGAAATAAATCTTTCTCGTTTCTCCAATATAGAGACTAAAGAGAGTCGAAGCATTTTATGCAATTAAATATGTGAACAAATAGGACATGTTCTAAACCAGTGGGATCAATGGTGAGGGTGAAACCTTTCGTCGGAGACTTGGAGAGATTCGATGCCTTTGACTGCGGAATCGTAATGTTTCCTGGTGGAGGAAGATCTCTTCCCTTCTGACGTTGAAACCACCGGTGAGTTTCTTAATCCGCCGCCTGTACGGCATCTCTGTAGCTCCTCTGACGTCACTCTCCTTGATGATCCTGCTGATTGTGCAAACAACGACGAGCTTGGCATCTGTTTATTCAAACATCCATCACACTGTTACCAGAACAATATACTAATATTTTCTAACCCAATGTTAAACATTTTTAGTATATACTTTTTTATAAAATAATATTTACCACAGTTTCTGAACAAAGAAAAAAATATACTTTCACACAAAAATCAAAATTTTCTATAACACAAATAACATCATGAATGACTATATTTTTTTTTTTGAAAATCATTCTCATGTTTGAAAGCTGAGACTTGTTCTTGTTAAAACCAGAAATAGTTATGATAATTAGTTCTAAAGGGAAAACAAAAAACTAATTTTGCTTTTGATTGCAGATAAATTTATGAAAGCAAGAAACCTATATGCTTTTGTTATGCCCAACAGAAAAAATTTCAAAGTCTAATATGTAAAACATTTTTCACCATTACAGTTTTTGTTTTGGGTTGTTGCTGGACGTGGGGCACTTGACATTTTAAAAAACGTGATTGTTATTGAAGCTCATGAAAAACACTTCAAAGAAGATTTGGTTTTACAATTTGGATCATCAGAGAGAGAGATTTTAGATTTGCTAAAAGTCTGTAGCTTTATCAGTGTAAAAAGCAAAGGAAACAGAGCAATTTTGCTTCATACCATTGAATTTGAGGCTTTAACAGCCGCATTTGACAAGTTCCCAGAGTGCTCAAGAGCTCCTGACATTCTCCTTCTTGACGAATCCATCGGTGGTCTTCCTCCGTCTTCCTCACCTTCAAGAACCCAACATACAATCAAAACCAAGCTTTGAGCTTTCCGATTTCTCTGTTGCATAGTAGAAATGTTGGATTGTGTTCAAAAATTTCACCTGCGTATCTATCGATGCTGGTCAATCCTGGAGGCAAACCCGAACTGGTTCCAGCTGCAGGGTTTACGAGGCTTCGAGATGGAGGAGCTGTTAGTTGTGACTGCTGATACTTCAATATGGTCCAGTCAAAGACATAATCGAATTGAAATCCTGCGGAAAAAAATAGAAAATGTTAGAAAGGGAGAATTATGGGAGGGAAGACATGGGATTGTGATGGAAAGAAGAAATACCTTCCCGGATAAAGAGATCCCGGAATATTCTTTTGAGATAACCGTAGTCTGGTTTATCATCAAATCGAAGCGAGCGGCAGTAGTGGAAGTAAGATGCGAATTCAGATGGGTAGCCACGGCATAAGGACTGCAGGAAGATGAGCAGATTGTTAAGGCAGAAAAGTAGATGTTTGAAATAAAAAAATCAAACTTTGTGATTGATACTATACTTCGATTGATGTCGAGACTTTCTTCTCGCTGATTCTCTCATACTTTTGCTTCTTGGTTCCAGCTTTAAGTCCTTGCCATGGAAGACTAAAAAATACGAAATATTATGATAAGGTGTGATAAGAAGAAGAAGAAGAACGTGAAACGACAGGCAAGTACGTAATAATACTCACCTTCCTTTTAGGAAATACATGAGAATGTAACCAAGAGATTCCAGGTCATCCCTTCGGCTTTGCTCTAGATGAAGGAAAAAGATGAATTAATACAATGACAGTGTTTGGAGCATTACAACACGAAAAATCTAAAACTGGCTTTTGTCAAGCTTACCGATTCCCAAATGAGTGTTCATACTAGCATATCTTGCAGTTCCAGTGAGATTCTTATTTTCTCTACAAAATAGGAAATGAAGAACAAATTGAGAATTGTAAGAAGAAGAGAAATCGACTGAGTACAATTCGACTCAATATATCACCTGTAGGGAATGTGCTGATGGGTGGTATTATCCCGGTATTTCTTAGCAAGACCAAAGTCAATGATGTAAACCTTTAAGAGACGGAAAAACTCATTTCTGAGAAAATAACATCAAAAGTAAAATGAGAACAAAAACAATGATACGTGAATGAACTGAAACCTGGTTTGCGCGCCTTCCTAAACCCATCAGAAAATTGTCTGGCTTGAGATCTCGGTGAAGGAAAGATTTTGAGTGAAAAAACTCAACACGGTTGATCTGAACATAAAAACCAAAAGGACGAAAAAGAGTCAATCAATGGAATAATTTAAGGATATAGAGCCACATAAAGACAAGAGAGAGATCTACCATTTGATCTGCGAGCATGAGGACTGACTTCAAGGAAAGTTTCCTGCTACAGAAATTGAACAAGTCTTCAAGACTAGGCCCAAGTAAATCCATCACCAGAACATTGTAGTCCCCTTCAACCCCAAACCACTTGACATTTGGAACACCAGCTGCCATAATCAAGGGTTCATAAGAGATTAAGGACATGGCTTTAACGAGCAAACATAGATAAAACAGAAAGAAACATTAGAGTGTTAGTCAGAAATAAATTTTTACTTCCTCCCTGTAGAATTCTGTACAATTTCGATTCATAGAGCAGCTGGGGATGTTTTGTTTTCACATTTTCCTGCAAAGAAAGAACATAACTCTCAGTAATCCATCAAAACGCTTCAACCTGGGAAAAACATACTAAATCAATATACACAATATTGGACATTTTTTTGACCAAATCATCTTCAGTGTTAATCTAATTCAAGTAACTCAATAAATGATTTTAAGATCGAACCAATGTTTATATCATCATTCCTTTCTTACACCAAAACAACATACATTGTTTATTTATCAGCACATAGAATCTCTGCATGATACTAACAAGTAACAACACAAAACAAAAAGAGAAAAACAAAGTTTGCAGCAAGAACTCACAAGCTTGATAGCGACTTCTTCATTAGTTTGAATATTAGTACCTAATAAAGAAACCACATTCCAATTTACAAACCCAGAAAAATCTAAACAACACATAACGAATTCAATTGAGAAAAATGGCCAACCGAGATAGATCTCCCCAAAAGAACCACTTCCAATTTTCCGGCCGAGACGAAACTTGTTTCCAACACGAGGTTCCATCGATTTCAGATTCTAAAAGCCCTAACTACAATAATCTCAACCCCAACGCCGACTCCAAAGGGGGTAACGTATACCTTTTTCCAGGAAGAAAAAAACACAAATTGATGCCACCCTTTAATCCATCAAGATCAACAGAACAAACCCAGAAATATTATCCTGAAAAGGAACTAGGAAAGATCCAATTTCCTCCGAAATAAGGGTTGAAACAGGGGAAAACAGAATAACCCAATAATCATCTTCGTTATTCCTCCTCAAGATGGTCAAAATTGAATGTCGATTCTCTCTATCTCTCTCTTCACGCGAATTGAAAAGGAGGAGGAGGATAAAAAGGAAAAGCTTTGATGGTGGAAGAGAATGAATGTGTTTTCCCCTTTTCTCTTTCCTTGCGGGTAAACAAACTATTTTCAGCTGCACGGTTCCTAATATCCCGGTTCGATTCACCCCAAAAACCGGTTCACAATGCTCCATTAATCATTACGTATTTCAAAACGATACGCTATATTAAACTTTAATATTCATTCGATTAATTTCCGTAATAAATGGTTAAACTTAGGTAATCGTAATGTTTGAATTCCAAATTTTCAGCACTGATATTAGTTACTTAACTTACTTATGAAGTTATGATCCACACCGGTTCTTTGTTTGTCCGGTTAGTTCGACATCTGAAGGTACAAGCACGCGTAGAGTTTTTTTTTTTAACGCTGATGGGTTTATTTTATTGACTGAAAAACAGAACATTACAGGGGGATGATATCAGTAGATATCTCCATGAGCAAAAAACAGAGAGCTGAATATTTCAAGTCAATTACTGTAGCAACAAACACCAAACTTGTTGATGTAAGCTATTCAAGGTGAGCCTCTGCCAAGAGTCTTGAGTGAAGCCATGATGGCCCATTGGATGCAATGTAGGATTGAAAGTGATTAGTGTTAGTGACACTCTTTGCTATATCCTTTGCTATGGTGTTGCAAGCCTTTGAGGTTATCATCAACCTCCAAAATTCAAAAGCATGTAGTCGCGTTGTGATCTCCGTAAGAATGATGCGGAAGACAGGATATTTCTCCGGGTGTAGAATTGCATCAACGACTTGTACTGAAGTAGTTTCAAAAATGACTTTCTTGGGGCAAATATGAGAGAGGCTCTCGATAGCCCAGCACATACTTTGTAAATCCGCCTCTAAGACTGATTCGATGCGAGATCGTCGGCCGTGGTGAGTACAATTTCCTTGATGGTCCCGCAATAACCAAGAGGCACCGAAGTTTACATTTTGATTAAACCAAGAGGTCCCTACATTACACTTGAAGAAGTTGAGCTGAGGAGGAGACCAAGTAGCTTTGATGCCAAGATTCTGCTCACCATTAGAAGGAGTATTCTCACATGCTTCATTTGATTTGAGCCATGATTCTGCATCTTCTCTAGCTCTGTTGAGAATAAGTGAAGCCGTGGATGAAATCTTGTCGAAAAGAAGCCGATTTCGTGCTTTCCACAAATGCCAAAGAATCCATGGAAACACAGAGCCATCAAGTGCACTCCCAACACATTTCTTACTAACTTTCCAGAGGTGATATAAATTGAGAAAGACAGAGCTCCTAGAAAAGCCATTCGGAGGAACTAGAGCAGGGATCAGAGACCACACCTGTGAGGCAATATCACAGTTGAACAATACATGATTTATGGTTTCTGGATCTTGAGCGCAACGACGACAGAGTGTATCCACATGCAGACCTCGAGAACGCAGCCTGTCCGCCACCGCTAACGCTCCCGCTAAAGCTTTCCATAGGAAATGGCAGAGTTTAGGCGATGTGTTGATTTTCCAGATATTGGACCAGAGTTGTTTCTCCACCGGTGTTAGAGTAATGTCTTCTTCATCCTGAGGGTTGATATTAGCTTCCCAAAAACGATATCCACTTTGTGATGAATACGCACCCGAGCTCGTGAAAGGCCAGATATATGAGTCCGAGAAATCCTTAGAGATTTTCATTTTAAGAACATTATCGGCATCAGGTTCGGTGAGATAAAACCGAACAACATCCTCATTCCAAGCTCCAGTTTGAGGGTCAACGAGACAATGTACTTTTAAGTCCAGGGGAGAATCATCATGCAAGCAGGTTGGGGGTCGAGGCATCCCTTCCATGATCCAATTGTCCAGCCACAAGAAGGTAGTTTTACCATCACCAATGGTACGTTGAAGTCCCTTTGTAAGGAGCTCTCTACCAAAGATAATGCTTCGCCAAGCGTATGAAGGGCGTGCACCTTCACCGCATTCAAAGAAGGATGATTTGCGGAAGTAAATACTTTTATAAACTTGAGCCAATAAACTGTGAGGCTGGGACCAAATTCTCCAGGCTTTCTTGCCAAGTAAGGCTTGATTAAAACCGCTAATATCATGAAATCCCAAACCTCCATCATTCTTCCTTCGACATAGTTTCCGCCAACTTACCCATGGAATTTTCCTCTTATTATCTTTGTTGTTCCACCAGAAATCTCTCATTGCACTTGTTAACTTTTTGCAAAGGTCTTGTGAGAGTTTAAAGCACGACATAGCATATACCGGAAGAGCTAAAGCAATCGATTTAAGTAGCACTTCCTTTCCTCCTTGAGATAAAGATTTAGCATACCAACCATGTAATCTTGATTGCAATTTTTCTTGAATAAAATTCAAGAGCCGACGCTTTGACCCACTAAAACATTCGGGCAATCCAAGGTAAGACCCTTCTCCACCCTCTTTATCTATGCGCAACACATTCTTTATTACCGTTTTTTTTATCCCCATCGACATGTGAACCAAAGATTATAGAAGACTTTCCATAGTTTATAACTTGGCCCGGAACTTCTTCATAGGCTTTGAGACATTGCATGATTGCCTCTCCATTTTCGATAGAAGCTTTGCACATAAGGAGACTATCATCGGCAAATAAGAGATGATGGATCGCGGGACCATCTTTTTTGACCCGAATACCACTCAAACGGCCAGCCCTTTCAGCTTGGTTTAATATGTTCACCAAAGCTTCTGCTCCAAGAATAAACAAAAAGGGTGACAAGGGATCACCTTGTCGAATACCGCATTCGGGTTTAATGAATCCGTGTTGTCGACCATTCAACAAGACTGAAAAGGAAACTGTGCTCACACACGCCATAATCCATCGTATCCAAATCCTATCAAAACCAAGCTTTTCCAAAAGAGTTTCCAAGAAACACCATTCTACTCGGTCATATGCCTTAGACATATCGGTTTTAATAGCCATATAATCCTTGGATATCTTGACATCGGTCCTAAGTGCGTGAACCATTTCATGTGCAATTAGTATGTTATCCGTGATAAGCCTTCCGGAAACGAATGCTCCTTGAGTCTCTGAAACGATATCCTGCAAAATTGCTTTTAAACGGTTGCAAAGGATTTTAGAAATTATCTTGTATTGCACGGAGCACAAGCTAATTGGCCTCATGTTCGTCATTGTTTCTGGTTTAGAGACCTTCGGCATAAGAAATAGTTGCGTGTGGTTCCAACCACTTGGCATAACCGACGTCTCAAAAAATTGCTGAACCTCTTTTGTTATATCCCCACCAACAACATGCCAATATTTCTTGTAGAATAATCCAGTAAATCCATCAACCCCTGGGGCACTATCCCCTTTGATACTAAAGGCAGCCATACGTACCTCCTCCTTTGTGATCGGTGCTATCAAAAAGGAGTTCATATCCGTCGTGACCTTGGGTTGTAAACCAGCAAAAAGAGAATCCATGTCATGTGGATTCGAACTTAAAAACAGTTCCTGAAAATACTCAACCGCAACATTTCCTTTGGAGCCTTCATTGAATTGTTCAATCCCATTGGCATCTCGTAGCATCATTACTGTATTTCGAAGTCTCCTTCCTTTAACACAATTGTGGAAGTAGCTTGTGTTTTTATCACCAGAATGAAGCCATTGTTCCCGGCTTTTCTGTTTCCAAAACAATTCCTCGCCGCGATAAGCAATAGACAACTCCTTTTTAAACTCTTTTAAAACCTGACAGTTCGGGACTGGTTTTACAAGTTCCTCTTCAATGGTAGAGTGTAGGTGTGTGATGCGGTTCCTGGAGTTAAGATTGGTGCTCTTTTTCCACTTAGATATCTCTTTTCGGACCTTTGAGAGGCGATCTAAGACTGGTCCATGTATCGATTCACGATGTTCCCACCCTTTGCGGATAATAGCTTCAATACCTTGACGAGAAAGCAACCTCTTATCGAAGTAAAACCTTCCTCTGTTCATATCACCAGCCTTAGGAGAGAAGCTTAGGAGTATGGGTCCGTGATCCGAGCCCCACATCTCCATGTAGGTTAAGTTCGAGTTTGGATAAAGACGGAAAAATTCCTCATTACCGAAGCTTCTATCCAAACGACATTGTACCCAGTGATCATCTCTCACACCAGCCCAAGATAAAGAGTTCCCTGAGCTTCTCATTTCACGAATCCACACCGGTTCTTTGTTTGTCCGGTTAGTTCGACATCTGAAGGTACAAGCACGCGTAGAGTTAAAAAAACATTTTTTAAGAAATCATTAATTTGGATTGGCTGGGAGAGACAAATGGGTCACCAAGTGTGAGAGCTACGCGTGTAGTTGTCGAGCCATAAAATATCGCTTGACACGTGAGTATCGTAATCCGCACGTGACTCACATTTTTCCTTTTTTCCAACACCAACGGATACCATTTTTTAATGGACGGAGGGAAACACAATCCAACATAAAAAACACAGCTTAAATAACTTCAAAAGACTTTTTAAATTTTCAAATATGAAGATTTTTACTCTCTAAAAAGAAACTTCAAATTTTTAAATATGAAGTTTCATAGTTTTTATTTTCATTTTAATCCCTACTATTACATATCATACTTTTTATTCTTAATTTTTTTTGTTTATCATTTTAATCCTTAAATATTTTATATCTCATAGTATTTCAAATATTTTTTTAGAAATTTAAAAATATTCAAAAAATATTTATCTTAAAAATCTTAGTAATCTTTAATGAGTTATTTAATATATTTGATATATTTGATTTTTATTAGAAAAAAGTAATATATATATATATATATGTATATATACTAAATTCTAAATATGATATAAGATAAATATATCTTAAAATAAATTAAGTTAAAAAATAAATTAATGTTTCTCAGTAAATCAATTATACATTTTATATAAAATTTATCATATTTAAATAATTATTAAGATATTGTATATTTTGATTGACTAAAAAAATCATATGAAGTTATGAACTAATAAAGTGTCATATCTTCTATTTTTTGATAACTATGCAGAAAATAAGTTTACTAAATAATGAATCGACATTTGCAGTCATGAATAAAACAAATTAAAATTTAATATTATAATTTCTAGCGTGGTCAAATGTCAACATCTGTAAAATATTCAATCTTACGCAAGACATGCTAAGTGGAGTAATATGGTATTTATCATTATATTTTATGCGGGGTCGAATTTTAAAATCCATAAAATATTTTTTTTGTTGCACGATATGCCAAATAGAATAAGCACTACTCTATTTTAAATTTTATATAATAATGTATTGTCTAAACAAATTTTACATGTTTAAAATTTTAAAATTCAAAAATTTTAAGATATCATTTTTTTAAACATCTGATTATATTAAAATAAATCGGAACCAAAGAGAGTTTAAGTTTAAACATCAAAACAAAGGAAAACAAACCACACAAGCTCCAAAACAGATAGAGAAAAGCGTGCTACTTTGGTTCAACTAAGATATCATATCAGTTGAAGATTTTGAAAGTCGAAAATTTCAATATATCAAATCTAAAATTTACAAAAGTTTAATGCCCGCATATTATGCGAACCAACTAACTAGTATCACATTAAAGAAACTTAATAGAAAAAACTAAAAAAAAATACATGGATATATAATTATTACATAAATTTAAATACTACAACAACACAGTGTCAGAAGCAACAATTGAAATGGCAGGAAATGAAGATACCCGATTTCAACAATTTTATCTCGTAATCTACAAATTAAAAATAAAGAGAGTCATTTTTACTTCGAAATGCACTAGTAGATCATATATGGGAGAATTATGAAATAATGTGGTTTTTTTCTTGTAATTTAATATTTAACTTTTGTAATTTTATGTAAAATTTTAATATTTTAGTGTAACTTTTTATTAATTAATATTGTTGTGATAATTTTGTAGATGTGTAAGTTATTTATAAATGTTTAATGAATTTAAATTGGTTATGATAAATATAAGGACCACAATGTAAAATACAAATACTTTTGAAGTTAAATTTGAAGTGTTATTTTTGGAGAAGAACATTTCCAAACTTCAAATATGAAGTTTTGAAAACTTCAAAATGAAGTTTCTTTTTGGAGATGTTGTAAAGAAAAGAAAAACAATAATGAAACAAAACAAAGCAGACAGAGACTTTCGTCCTCCAAATCAAAAAGAAAATGTTTAAGAACCAAAAGTTTTGAAACAAGACCTTTGTTGCATACGAGAAAAGATTTGTAATTGAAGGCAAGTGTCATATGAGAGTGTTGAAGGTAAACTCCTTCCAAAGACATCAAGCCTTAGCCTTTCATGGCCACCACGAGATTACTTAGCTATAGAGCTAACTTGAAGGATGAACAAAACTCAGACAGCAACTATGACAGAAGAATGATGGAACTGATGCAGAGATGATGTAGAGCAGAAATAAAGAAAAGAGAGCACACAAATTTTTGTTCACCCTGAGTTTACTATCTATTGTGAATAGCTACATCTCAGGGGGTGGATACTTCCACCAATCCATTAGAATCAAGAGAACTGTTACAACTTTACTTTATAACATCTCTCATGAATACAAAGCTCTCTTGTAACACTCTGTTTCTTCTCTCAACCTCTCTTCTCTTTCTGTTCTTGAGCTCTCTCTCCTTGTGCCTAACTTTGCACTCTCTCGTGCCTTGGTGCTTTAGCACCCCTTGATGCATCAACATCCTTGGTGCTTTCGCACCCTTGGTGCTTCAGCACCCTCTGTTGCACTTTCGAGCTCTCTGTTACACCTCTCTTCTTCTTGTTTTCTGCATAATCTTTTTAGATAACCTTGCTTTGCTTTATATACCAACGAAGACACCACTTAACCTAACATTTGTCTTGAGTTAAACCTTGGTTAACTTGTCTTGTTAACAGAGCAAAATAGCACCTTCTAGGCAACTTCCTTTTTGTCTCTTCTGAGGCATATACTGATTGTACAAACCTGACAATTGCAGCAGAGAGAGAAAGAGAGAGACCAAGTGGCTTATAAGCTGAAGCTTATCCTTTCAAACCCTATGTCTCATTCAGAGACATCTTCTTTATTGTCTTAGATGAAACCCTCTCCCTCAGAACTAGTCTTTGGCCTTGTCACACTTTGACTTATAAGGTCTCTTTAAATCTGTGACAGAACTTGATGATTCAAACTAATTCCAACAGAGGGACTGTGAAAAAGACTTATTCCATTTCAATAAGGTTTTTGTGGCAAAGCGAACCTAGAGACTTCTGAAACATCTAGAATCATTGCTTGCAAAAGTGCACAAGGTAAATACTATCCTTAAGTACTCATTTTTTATGCATGATCAATTTCAAGATCCTCTTACACTTGGAAACGAATAAAACAAGAAGTTAAACTCATTAAAAGAGGTTACAATGGATATTAGGAAATGGGAGGAATGTTAGAGGTGAAATTGACAATTGATACCCACTTCTCTTCCAAGGTCAGCAAATCTAAAAAAGTATCAAGGGATCTAAAGTAGCTGATCTACTGGAAACAAATGGTAATTCACAGAATGAATCCAAAGAAAAATGATGGCCGATAAAACAAGCCAAGGACGATTTTGATGGAGTGTATTGATGGGCGAGATAAGCATCTGTAGAGCCTTAAAAGGGATGTGACATGAGAGAACTATGCGGAATTCAAATGGTCGAGATGAGCGTTATCGAGAAATTTCTTGAGCGCCGGGAAGGTCGAGAATGAAAGGAGAAATATCGAGAAATGAGGAGTTATGTCCAAAGGACATAGACGAGTAGCCATGATTGGGACACAAGTGAAATTGGTTGACGAGTTAATTTCTCAAGACGATTTAAAAGGTTTCCAGAATGCTAGTATGAAATATCGCAAGAGATATCGAGTGATTAACTAGATAGTGCGAAACGAGAAGCCGGGTAAAGAAGAATGATGGATGGGGAAAGAAACTAAAGGTAATTTCGATGAATAACTTGCGTATTATGGGCAAAAGAAGCTTCTGCAAAGCATTACAACATGCTTTACCATGAGAAAATTATGCGTGGATCGGAATACCGATAGAAACATTATCGGAAAACTCCTTAAGCATTAAAAGGGTCAAGAAATGAAGTACGAATGCGAGGAAATGATAAATCAAGTCCAAGTGACTTAGATGAGTAAGTGTGTTAGGAACACAAGTAAAGTGGGGTGAAATAAAAAAAGGTAATACATGCTTCTAAAACGTCATCAATTCGCGTTGCAAGGATAAAAAATGGATAGTGAGACTAAGGGAGGCACGAGGGGCACGTTGACTCCCTAGAGAAAGAAGAAAGGAATGGTGGCTCAGGTTTTCACCCAAGAAATCACTGCAAGCGTACAGTTAAGTACGTTGTAGTGGTTCGGGTATCGAATCCACAAAGACCAATGTGTACAAAGAACTATTAGACCAAATACGGGCTAAGGCGGAAAAGAAAATTTGGAAGAAGGAAACTAAACTCGAAATCAAGAAAGAAAGCAAGTAAACACGGGTTGTAAAACGATTATAGGAAGACGCTAGGCATAGGGTGTTCTCAGGGAAATCACTTCATCAGGATT
>OVAN01011582.1:0-14561 GCA_900406275.1 Anastatica hierochuntica | reverse complement strand
GAAAGTGTTCGATGAAATGCTTGTGAGAACTAGATATATGTTTTTCACCTTCAGCTATGAGAATAGTTTGCCTTTAGAGACACCAAGGTGTTAAATGGCTATAAGGGCTTGAGACTTACTATCACTTATNATGGCTATAAGGGCTTGAGACTTACTATCACTTATATGCTTAGATAGGCAACAAATGAGAGTTGAGCCTTGTAGTGTGTATAGGTGAATAGATCTCTGTCACGAGAGTGGGTGAATCGACAAAAAGGGACCCTTGGTCTAGGAATAACTAGATCCTTTAATAAAGCCTTATCGAAATTCTATCACACCTCTATATTGAAACCCGAACTTATAATCATCACCCCAAGATCCATCTTTATCTTATTGCCTTTACACGTTTATTTATTTAAGTCTTTACTTTTATACTTTACTTTCCCTGTCTACTTATTTTTCCTTGATTTGATTTTCCTTTAATCACAAAAACCAAAACCCCCTTTTTATATTCGCTTAGCTTAAGAATGCTTGTGTGTTCTTAAATTTTGAACTTATCTAGCTTTGGTTTGGTCCTTGTGGTTCGATCCCAAAGTACTACAATGACATATCCGTGCACTTATGGATTGTGTGATTGTTAAGAAACGGACTTTTATAAATTTTAAAGCTTCGTTGCCTTTTGTTTCCTTTAAACAACCGCACAACAGTCTCGATTTCAGATCTAGGGTCCAGGGGAGTAAGAAACCTATAAGTTTAAAGAACCCTAAACCTTAGAAGTACTGTTGGGGTCCTAACCTAGAGGAAATAAAAATAAGAAGAAGTGAGAAATTCAAACCTTGAATCGGGAATGGCAGAAGCTTGAATGTGAATTCCGGAAGGGTAAAGCTTTCGAAAAAGAGAAAAAAAAAATGAAGAAAAAGGCAAGAATGAAGAAGGAAATTTATTTAAAGTTTTGAAGAGAGAAGGAAGCAAGACCGAGCACACGCGCGTAATGATGTGACGGCGCGAATCTTCAAGCAACTCCTCCCTTTTTCTCTTCAATATCTTAACGCAACCTCAACCAACGGCTAAGATCTCCGCTCAGAAAACAGAAGTTCCCGAGACTTTCTCCATTAGTTCATAAGTTTGAAATTCAAAAGTCTCGAAGCCAGAAACAAGACATCAAGGGGCAGCGAGAACATCTTGCGATAATCGCGTCCTGTTTCAGCGGCATTCCGGCTATAAAAAGTAGATACTGAAGGGTTTAAAGTGACATACTTAAACATCCTTGAGAGACTAAGCGATCTAAGGCTTCCTGCCTAAGCAACCAGGGAAACATGTATTCCCAGCTTCAAATCGAACATGTGCAATAAGGGAAAAACTTTTTGGAGTAATTTTAGCCTTGGAAATTCCCCTGACTTGAATAGAGCACGAAAGTTAAGCCATAAGGAAGGGGAATGCCAAGGAACCGGAAGCCAGACGTCATAAGGATTCTGGAAGTCGGAGGCTAGCCGACTCATACCTGATACTTATCTTCTTTTAAAAATAAATAGATAACCATTTATGTTTGTATATAATTATGATATTTCCTAATCCTAAAGGGATAAGGACTAACTTTCATGTATAAATAACAAGCTTAGGGGTTATGGAGCATCGTCCGAAAAACCCTAGACTTAGAGACTAATAACACTTGTTCTTTTCACCATCCTTGTTGATCAATTCCTTGACACAATCATCACACGTCCTCTTTTGCTCAGCCTTTGTTACCCAAACTCTTTCATCTTCACGCACTTACATTGTCTCCTTGCTTTCGTAGTGCCTATCAAAGAACTCCCCATAAACATCCATAACAGTAGGATCAATCTCTGGCATGTCCGCATGTGACTAGACAAAGCAATCTTCGTTCGATCGGAGGAAACTTTCGAGCCTTTCCTTTAAATCCATGGGGAGGCGCGAACCGATCTTCAGTTTCCATCTAGGGTCCCCTTCTGTCTGAGGAATTTTGTCCAATTGTTCGACCTTAAGCTCTTCATCGATATCAGCCTTGGGTAAAGCCAGGTTCAGGAGCGTAGGCTTACTTTTAAGAGGAATCTCATAGCACGATGGAGTGTCCAGTTACTCGCCTCTGATTTCACCAATGCCCCAGGGTGTATGAAATTTCATGACTTAATGCAACGTGTTGGTGACGCCTCCCATGGAATGAATCGATGGCCTTCCCATGGTGGCGTTGTATGCCGATGGGAAATACATGATGGCGAATTTGGTTTGCATGTGGACTTTCGCACCTCGTACGCCTAGGGTGACTTCACCAAGGGTTGGGTCGTCTCTCCACTGAACCCAAATAGACGCTAGATCTCTGTGTGAGACTTGACTCCGAAATCCCTAGTTTTGCCATGTTTCTTGCAAAAAAGATGTTAACCGAGCTTCCATTATCTATCAGAATCTGTTTAACAACGCAATGGGCAATGGTTAGGGACATTACTAAGGCGTCAAGATGGGTAGGCTTTCCCGCGTCACCTTCGTGGGGTGAAAAGTTTAGCCGAGCCATGGGCGGTGCTTTGCTTTTGGCCTTTCTCGAGACGCAGTGGATTCCTAGCACCAAAGGGTTCCCTGATTTTTCACGATCCTTAGTGCCTTTGAATCCTCCTAATATAGTGTTCATCACCCTAGTATGCCTAGGTGATTTTGATGCTAGTTCTTCTGGGTGTCTCAGTGCTGAGAGCGGCGCTGTTGGGCTACTTTGGTGCTTCTATTAGCAAGGAATTCTTTAAAAAGGCCCTTATTCAGGAGATCCCTTACCTCTTGCCTTAGCATAGCGTAATTTTTCGTAGGGTGACCGTAGTCTCGATGGAAATCGCACCACTCAGAATTGCTAGCCTTGGTATAGGCGCACCTTCATTGCCTTAGCGGCCATGTTACACCATTAGTGAAGCGACTTAGCTTTCTGACAACGACCACCAATACCGTAGTCAGGATTTCCTCGATTAGCTTGGGCAATGCTATAAGTTCGCCTTCATCGACCATGGTCGTGGTCTTTATCCCAGGGTTAGTGGAACCCTTGGCGTTTCCTCCGGCACTTGGCTGATCTTGTGGCCGACTCGTCTGTTTGTCGAGGGGTTTCTCTTGCTTATGAACTTTAAGGTTAGTCTTCGGGGCCATCTGGGCTCAATGAGCAGGATCCTCCTCCCACTTGATCTACGACCATACCCTGGAGAAGACATCCTCCATGGTGTGGCAAGGATACTTGGTGATTTCCTTGTAGAGATCACCATTGTTTAGTAGTCCCTGCGTAAAGGCAGAGATAACAGTGGAGATTACAGAGTTGGGAACTGACACCTTCTCTTTGTTAAAGAGATGGACGTATTTCTTAAGGCTTTCGCCTACACATTGCTTTATGCAGTAGAGGTCACCAGAGGTTCGCCTGTTGTGCGTCTACTCACGAATTGCTTGACAAATAAATCTGTTAGCATCACAAAGGAGTCGATAGAGCCATAAGCTAGGTTAGAGTACCATAGCGGTGTTGATCCCGTGAGACTTGCTCTGAACCCTTTTCACATGCACACTTTAATGTGCTCGTAACTTATAGACGTAGTGAGCCTCCACTGGTGGTATAGCAAGACATGTGTGTCGGGATCTGATATCTCAATCGCACAACATCGCAGATGGCCTAGAAAACCTCCTAGAGATTTCGCTAAGGGGAATGGCATCGACAAATGTTGTGTCTTCATACGAACTAGAGGTGCTCTTGATGATCGGTCGGGCTACCCTCAGCAGGCGTTTGATCATATTTTCTATGGCTTCCAGTCTTCCTGTTAGCAGGGCTTCTAAACTAAGGGCTTTAGTAGTGTTTCTTTCACGAGGTCTACTAGGGCTTCCCTTCGAGTAAGAGCAAGAGGTTTGGGTAAGCCCTAAGCTTGGAGTTTGATGTGTTCATGCATCCCTACAGACTTTTCTCGATGTTTCATCCAGTGGTTACATCGATGAGACTCTCCTCTTGTACTCGACGCAACTCTCGTCACCATAGCTTTCCCATAATCGCCTCGTATGGCTGGAGTTTCTCTGTGAGTGCTATATCGTCTATTGTTGCCTCAGGTGCTACCTCTTTGGATTGCTCTGTAGGTGCATCTGTAGATTTGGATTCATGACTCATGCTTTTCTCTGGTATTCTCTGAATCTTTCCCAAGCTGCATGAAAGCTCCCACCACCCAGTTTGTGAAAACCTGCAATCTTATTTCGTAGAGACATAGACCTTTATTTCGTAAAGAAATGCCCAAGGAAAGCGGCCTTGATCTAGTCCCACGTTCTCAGAGAATCAGGCTCTAGGCCATTGTACCATCTTGTATCCTTATCATTAAGAGAGAAAGTGAATAACCTGCATTTCAGAGCTTCAGCAGGCACTCCGTTGTGTTGGATAGTATTGCAGATGGCTTCAAAATTATCCAGATGGTGCATTGGGTTCTGTGATGGCAACCCATGAAACTGATTCTAATGGACCAAGTTAATGAGACCTGTCTTGATCTCAAAGTCCCTTCTCTCGATTGGAGGCGGACGAATCCCAACACGATTTGAATAGAAGGCCTCCAGTGTGTCATATTGCGCTAGAGTCATCCTCTGTCGAGGTTGATTTGAGCCTTGTTTTCCCTCAGCTGCAACATTATGTTGGCCAGCTTGCTGAGCACCAACATTAGCACCTCCACTAGAAGGTGGATTGGCCCCTGGAAGGAGTCTAGGAAAGAGAGGATTTTGATGAACTTGATTGGGTTCTCCAAAGTTGTCACCCATGATTTGAGCAAACTCAAATTCTTCAATAACCTCCAGCAACTTCTTTTTCTTCTTCTGTCTCTCTGGACGCGAAGGTTCAGGTTCAGATTCAGCAAGATTTTCGATCCCTTGGCTTCTAGTATGAGGCATGTTCATGCACCTGAAAGCACAAAAAAAGAAGAAAAAGAAGAGATTAAACAAAATAAAGAAAAATGCCTTACGCACGTAATGATCCTAAATTCTAAGACTCCCTATTGGTCCTCGACAACGGCACCAAAAAAACTTGATAGCTCAGGTTTTCGTCCGAGAAAACACTGCAAGCAAACAGATGTACGTTGTAGTGGTTTGGGATCGAATCCACAGAGACCAAAGGTAGCACGGACAATGTAGAATCAAACAGCGGGCTAAGGCTAAAAAGATGTCTTTAGAGATGATGCAAATAAATGGAATTGAGAAAGCAAAGAATGCAGACAGCAACGAAAGGGTTGTAAAATCAATCAAAGAAGTGTTGAGCATTGGGTATTCTCAGGGAAACGATTCATTTTTAATTCAAATTTTAGACTAGGGAACAAGTTATAAATTGTCTTGAACTCAAACACTAATATAGAACTGATCTACTTCCATAGTATCAGCGCCCTATGCATTAGAAATCTCGAGACTAACTTTTGTTGACTCTCGATTTCTAATCATGCATTACTAACACGTTTGATATGTTCACAATTCCCTTAAACATCAATTTCCATTAGGTTAAGAAAAGTTGCTCATCTAAGATTCTTTCAGGCATTTAAAATNCGTTAAATTATCTAAGTTCATAAACTAAGTGATCAGTTTAATTTCATGCATTACGAACAATCATAGATGAAGATCCATTAGATTAAATCCCTAATCATGTAATTCTACATCAACAATTCCTAAATCCCTCTGTGAGAACCCTAAACATAACGAATAGACTACTCACTCATGGTAATTGCAAAAACACAGATCAAATTCAAGAGAGACATGATTGTATTAAGTAAAAACAAGAGTAAAAGGGTTCTGAAAACTTCTCAAATCGAAGTACAACGAGGCTTCTTCTCCCAAGGTTACAAAATCTCTCTCTCCCCTCTAATAGTCTATAAAAGTGCATAATGAAAGGTAAAACACGAGCTCAGGTCTTTTGATCGTATTCCGGTTTGAAATAAGTTCGGTCTGTTTCTTCGTAAAATTTGTCCGTAATTCGTGACAGGGATCGATCGATCCATAGACATGGATCGGTCGATCCTTGTCCAATTTTCTGGGTATTTTTCTAGCTTTTCATGAACACTTCGTTCGACGCTTGAAATCCATCCAAAGTGCATTCTTTTTGCATATTCAAGCTCGATTCCTGTAAAAACAACAAATAACACAAATCCTCGCCAAAAGGATCCGAATACATATTGAAAACCATAAATCTCTTGTAAAAACCGTAGTAGAAACCACTAAAATACTGACACATCTGTCGAAAGTGCCTTACCTTGAGAAGCAAGGCTGCCAAGGGAGGCTACTGTCGACCCAAGGTTGCGCACTGTCGACCTCTGGGTCGGTGACAGGGCTCCTTGGCAGCTTTTTGTGTCTTCTTTCTTGATTCTCCACTTGATCCCAACTTCTTCCATAATGTTTAGCTCCTTTTTTCTTTGGATTTTAGCTCCATTTCAACCTTAGATTCACCTCTAGAGCCTCCATGAGTTCATCTTGAAGTTTCACCTACAAATGCAAAGAAAGTGGTATGCAAATGCAATATGACCCTAAAATTAGACTCTATACTTAAAATTATGAATTCTAAGACTTATATGCAATATTTACAACCTAAATATGGAAGAAACTAAGCTAAAATGCATCAAAATATGCATGAAAATATGTACAATCAACACCCCTGGACTTGCCCTTTGCTTATCCTCAAGCAAACAACAAAGACCAAACCCGGAAATGAGGTTTACAAGTGGGAACTTAAAACCAAGATAAAAAAAGTAATGCCCTACGCCCAATGTCCTTAAAACAAGTAAAATGGTGCAAAGTTCATCTAAGAGTCTATGTACTTCTCCATGATCATCACAAAACCAACTCTTATAATCTAAGCTAAGCATCCATAAACTATTCCATCGCCAATTCTTTTTTACATTCAATTAACCTTAGGCGTGAGTTCTTTACCTATGGCCAATGCATCTTATCCACTCGGTTTTTAGTTCAAAGAAGGGTTTTAATGTAAAGAAGTGTGAAAAGAAGAGGGTTATCTCGATTTAAAGTGGTTTCTCTCAAACAATGTAGTGTAAGACAATTGGCAAAAGCAAGGTGGTAGCCGAACAATTCACGCATTCAAAGCATTTACTTCCTATAATTGTTCCCACCCCATTGCTTCCTAAGGATCTAGACACTAACTTGATATATTATCCATCCTAGATCTAGAAACCATAAACTTTTATTACACCAAACTCACTCATTCTTTTTTCTTTTTGTAGACAACTAGAGATTCTTAATCTTTTAAACTTCTAAACTAATAACCTTCTTTTAATTTTAAGAGCCACTATCTAATCACTTGGATTTTTTTTTTTCTTTTTAAGGGTGGACTCTCTAAGTTTTTAGTTTCTAAGGTTAGAGCTTAAACTTAGTACTAATCTCTAGTGCCTTTTTCTTTCACTTCTTTTTCTTATATTTTTTTATTTTTTCCTTCTTTCTTTTTCTTTTTGAAACAACCTAGGATCATATAAGCACTAAGGAATTTCTACTTGACTCAATACACACTAACCATTTCCAAGACTTAGACAATCCCAAAACCACAATGATTTTCCCCTCCTATAACTCTAGTTAGCCTTAAAGTGAGGCTAACTCTAAGGAAGTATCCTCTTTGTCGTTCAACTTCAATTCACTCAGGATTTTGCCCATGTTTGCACTTTCCTAAAGAGGCCTCACATATCGAAATAATAGGGGGTTTTGAAGGAAAGGTTTAAGGGTTCACAAGGGTAGGTTACTTCTCTAAAGATTAGAGTAGCCATTTGAGCTAAGAAAGAGTGGTAAAAGATGGTTAAAACATAGCTCAATTGTAGGGATTTCCCATGGTCAAGTATGAAAAAGCCCATAAGGAAGATGCTAAAATTCATTAAAAGTCATCTTAGATAGGAATTGACTCAAAAGATAGCTTACTTCCACATCCGCAAAGACCTTTAAGTGGTCAATTCCAATCACGAATTATCCTAAGACAAAAAGTTGTCTAGGCAACATCCAATTTCTAGTGAGGGAATTATTCATTAAACAAAACTCAACCATCTATGAGGTAGTTTCATCATTGTTCCCTATGAAAAATGCAATCTTATATGCTCCTAATAAACTAAGTATTTACGAATGTATGAAATCTATATGCAAAGCTTTGAAAATCGTTTTAGATTTTTTGAAATTTTTTCGATTTTTTAATTTTTTATAAGTCCTAACTATCATCAAAGCAAGACTCAATATGAAAAGAAAATAAAATAACAAAACTCAAAATAACACTAGTACTAAGCCCCTCCACTGGACTTAGACTTCACCGTGTCGGTGAAACTTAAATCGTGAGAGTGAATCATTAAAAACGCATAAATAAAACGAAAATATGCAATGGTATATACAAGTGATAGTAGGTGTACCTTTTGAAAACTCATATGTATGAGTGTCTTGTGGATCCAGCAGAGGAATCAGGGTCATTGTTGTTGCATTTTGATCTCCGTGGCCGAGATGAAGTAAGGCCGACGGAGTGTTTCCCATGTTTCCTCCGGTATGGCTCTTGAAACGAAGTCCTTGGTCGGTGCATTCCATGCTCTTGTGGTTCTTGGATCACCAATAGCGGAAGAGCTATCGAGTGCCTTTGTTGTTGGTGTTCATGACCACTTGAATCCTTATCTTTTTCTTTTTCCTCACTTGATGTGGCATAGCGATTTTACTTGTCGCTCTTCTTCCTCCTCCACAATTTAGTGAGAAAGTTTCCTTGTTTCTTTATGATCTTGTCTTGGTCATTCACCCTTCTTTCCAAGTACATCTCGTAGTCATTTCTTTGGTAATTCGCGGGTGGTTCTTCTCTTTGGTACTCAAAGTCGAAGGTATTTTCATCTTCTTGGTTCGGTAGTGGCTCATGAGGATCGAACTTGTAGAGTCTTGGCTCACTCGATAGGGAGTGACGATTGACAATTAGGTGTTGAGGTAAACAAAATGAGCGGTTCTCATCTTCAGTGGCCATGGTATGCTCTTGTAAAGGTAAGTAGCACGCCTTTCTTTGTCTCTCCTCATCAATGAAAAAATAGATCACTTGGATGTTGATGTAACCATGGTACCCGTAGAGAAACTTCTCCTTAACCAAAAGATTCATGTCCATTTTTCGTTCTCCCTTCAACTTCCGAAACTCCTCAAGGTTAACTCCCACCTGGGGAAACAATGGAGTGAGAAACACGCCTATGCGTATCAAAGGCTTACTCATGGTCCTCAACTCTTCATGGTAATCCAACATCTCGTAGATGAAGACACCTTCGTTGTTCACATTGTTTCCCTCGAGGTCTTCCATTATGTCTCCACTTCGTCCTTTCATAATCGCCTTGATACTTTGGAACAATAGCTTTAATCTCAAGGGGTTCACTAGTTTAGGCGAGCTTCTTCCCACAAATGTGTCCCCAAGCAACTCCAAAAGGTAACAAATGGTTGAGCTTCGAACCTTTGATTGCTTGGCCAAACTTTCATCATATGATTCAAGTGCNGAACCTTCATCATATGTTCCAAGTGCTATTCTCTCCCAAAGTATCCTTGATTCAAGTCCATACCCATAACCAAAATCTTCCTTCGTTGGATCAAAGCCATACACTTGACAAATCTCCTCAAGGGGTACCTTTTAAAAGTCATCCTCGATCCTAAATGTGAGGTACACGACGCTTTCATAAGGACCACGTCCTTGTACCATGCTAACCGTTGAGAGGAATTGGAGAGTAAGGTGACGGTTATTCAGATGGTTCATCGAAAGAATGTGCCCCATGTCCATTTTCCTAATCAAGTACTTCACTTGATTATGAATCTCCATCTCCCTTAAAATGTCCTCATCCGCCCAAGTTGTCCCAACGACCTTGACATTTTCTTGGAAATGCAAATAAAGGCTTGTCTCCTCATCATACCAACTTGTGTAAGTCACATTTTCTTGTTTACTTAATGCCATTTTTCGGATCTACAAAAGATAGTAGATAACGTGATTTCAAGATTTCTTTAACAAACGAATGTAAAGGCTTAAGAAGTATTTAGCCTTGAGTCAATTCTAAACATTCAAGAACAAGTCATACTAACTCTTGATTTTTAGCATACTTTCTTGACCAAAACATTCACTCTAAATGCCATATAAAAAGGATGCACAAGGACCGAAATTTCTCTTCAAAAATAATCTAAATATTCGGCCACTTCCAAGCTTAGCATTTTCAAAATTTCACGAATAACCTAATGATGCATATGTCATGAGTAAGATGCCTATAAGATCACAGAGAGAATGTCCTTTTAAATCTTAAAGACCTTACTAAATTTGGATAAGCACTTAATATAATTTATCTAAATTCAATGGTAATGAACAATGCTCAAGGTTTTCAACAATGAAAAAACAACTAAAGCAAGTCTCTCAACAACATAACAATGCCATGGCAACTTAAATGAAGGTTCAAAAGCAATCCTTTTAGCTCATTAAAATAGAAATTTCTAAGCATCAAAGGACATCATCCAAAAATTGCAAACTCTTTGTACTCTTCATGCAATCCAAGCATATGTACCACAAATTCAACATAAGTACCAAGTAAACTAATTTTCCCCAAAATTCTCTCAAGAACACTATTCATTAGAACTATTCACCAAGAAGAATAATTCATGATTCAAGAAAATTTTAGTTGTTTTTAGGAAGATTTAATCGATGAAAACTGAACAACTAAACTCTAGCTACCAAGATAACTCACAAGCAACACCTAACTCACCTCTTTTCATAAAAATCGAAAATCATCATCAAAAAGAGAAGAAGTTTTTATCCATACCTTTGGTTTCTTGATGCAAATATGAATGTCAGAAGTAGAGAGCTTGTGAAATGCTTGCAAAAATGGACGAATCCTGTGAAAAATCTCAAGGTTTCTCTTAAAGCTTTAAAGAACACAAAGTTTAGCTTTGAATGATGAAAATGTTGATGATTGTTGCTAAGAGAAAAAGAGTTGTAGCTTTTTCAAACAACAAGTGCCAATAATGCTCAAGTTCCCATGTTGGTGAAATTGTCAAAAATTGCAAAAGTGGTCCTTAGAGAATTCTCTCATAACCATTTTGCAAAATTTTAATAAAAGCACCTTTAAAATCCTTAAATAAAATTTTGGAGGGAAAATCAAGTTTTGCTTTTGAAAAAATTAGGACCAAAGGTTTTTAAATAGATCAAAATGGTTAAGTTTTCTCAAATCAAACTTTTTGCAAAATCACTTCTGAAATTCTTTTAAAATTGTGAAATGCAAATGAAATGCTTGAATTTAATGCTTGAGTGTAAGACAACTTACCTTAGCCAATGGGATGCTCTTAAGTATTAAGTCATAGTAACTTGTTTGAATTGTCCATTTATTACTCCATTTTGTCTTTGATCCTTTCCTTGATTATTTCTCCTTTGGCATCTAAGCTTAGAGCAAAAGAATGTCTTTGGAATAAGGTTTTTCCAAGACATAATCATCATTGTTGAAATAAAAAAGCATGAAATTTAAAGACTTAAAAAGAAATATTTACAAAAGATATGCATGAGATTCCCTCTCAAGTGCGCTTGTTTAAGGTCGTTAGTTGGACCGTTCTTCTTTATTTTAGTTGATGAAATGAAGGACCATCCTTTCAAATTCGAGTCCTATCTTTGCCTTCTTTATAGCATAATCCCTTATCTTAAATATGTTAGCAACTCCTTTACCTTTGTAGACATTCGGGTTGTAGCCGCTTTTAAAACTTGGAGATCCAAGTTCTTTCATGTCATCACCTCTAGCTACCCTCTCATCATGAGTCTTAGGCATTTCCTTTGCCTTTCCTTGGTACATTGTACCACAATACCCAATGTATTAATCAAGATCAATCATAGGGTAAGATACTCCTTTGTCGACATATTTCAATGTCAACTTCTTTGCTTCACAATCGATTATGGCACCCGTAGTTATCAAGAAAGGGGTTCCAAGTAGAATTGAGAATTTAGCTTGAGTGGATTTGTTGTCCATCACCACAAAGTGACTCTCCACATAAGTGTTTCCCTCTCTCAGCCTCACGTTTTCCAACTTTCCCATTGAAACTTTACGAGTAGCATCTCCCAAAACTATGGGATTAGCACCCTCCTTGATTTCACCTTCCAAACCAAGCTACTTTACACGATCGAGATAGATCATGTTCAAGATAGCTCCGGTATATGTTAGAGCATTCTCAAATTGGGAGCCTCTTAGAGCACAAGGCACTACGAACCTTTCTTCATCATTGCTCTTTTTTAAGAAATTCTCTCTCACTATAAATATTGGGATATTGTTCGCTTGAAGCACCTTCTCTACCCTTTCTAGGGTTGCCAATTTCCTCTCAAGATTTTCCTTAACCCTTGCATCGGTTTTGGCCATCTCATACCATTCTTGAGGGATGTCTAAATCGCTATCATGTTTCATCTTACGATTGAGCACCCCTAAGATCTCCTTCTTATAAGATTGTGGGAAAGGTAGGCGGTACTTTGTAGAAGAATAATACTAGATGGAGAATTCCTCTTCCCATATGTACTTCTCGCTAGGCTCACCGCTAGGAGGCATTGGTTTCTCAACCTTTTTCTCAAATGTCTCTTTTCTTGAGACATTAAGTTTCGCTTCTTCTTTGAAGCCATCATCCTTCTTAGCTTCATCAAAAACCTCTTCCTTAGTAGCCTTATCAACAAGCAAATGCTCTTCTTCTTCCTTCTCAAACTCGACACCTCCCTTATCCAAAAGAGTGTCCTTTTTGTCAAGCACTTTTCCAATCGCATAATCTTTCTCTTCAATTTCAAGGTCAATTTCGGCATGACCTTCCTTAAAATCCGGGTTCCCAACCAAATCCACATCCAAGCAATCAACAATATCATCAAGAGGACTCAAAAATAAATTCTCATTTTCATCAATAATATTTTCCTCTTCAAGAGTAAAGACAATATTTTCCCATGGTTGAGGAGTGTGGTCGATCTTTTCTAAGAAGACATTGCAAAAATATTTGGTTGATTCTCCCTTCTGCTTAGCTACTCCTTTTCCTTTACGGTCTGATATCACTTGTTGGAGTTGATAATCTATTACCTTGGCATGTGAAGCAAGAGCTTCATACTTGACATTTATGTCTTGGTAGATAGACTCTATCTGCACATTCATCTCCCCAAACCTCTTGTTGAGCTCGAATTTTGTCTCATTTTGTCCTTCTACTAGCTTCTTAAGAATAGCATGATTCTCTTCTTATTTGGTATGACAGGTTTGTTGTTGAGACTTTTGTTAGTAGCCTTGCTTAGATTGGTATTGGTACCCTTGTTGGTTAGTCTTTGGAGGATACACTTGATCTTGTGGATTTTCCACATTAGTGATCCGGTAGGATAAATTGTTGTTGTTGAAAGGCTTGTATCTGTTTGGGTCAAAAACTGTCCCGACGAAATCAATGCCTGAAAAGGGTCTCGGAAACGATGTTTCCTTCTTCGGACATGGTAATCATAAGGATATCTGAAAGCTCCGAGATTCCCATCGTTCAGGCTGTCTCTTTACGACCTGTCTTCAAAGCTTCAGGGATAGTCAATCAAGGCCAATCTCCGAATAAAGTTTGTCCATCTGCAAGCAACTGAAGCATCTGAGTGCCGAGGGTAGCATCGATGGCCCTCAGATAACTTTCACAAGACCACACGATACGTCCTCCGAAGCGATGCGAAACCACTAAAAGCGTTAGAGAACCGCGTCGCTTCGAAGGAATGTCTAAAGCGCCGATTGACGCCAGACCTACGAACGGATCTTGAAACCGATTGACGACCGAACTAGAGGCCGATCTAGAGATCAATTGAACCAAGACCGAAGGTTCGTCTTGGCGCCAATTGGTGCTAGGACCAGGTCATGGTCTTGGCGCCAATTGGCGCCAAGACAGAAGGACTGTCTTGGCGCCAACTGGTGCCAAGACCAGGCTTTGTCCTTAGCGCCAATTGGCGCCAAGACAGAGCATCTGTCTCGGCGCTAGTGGGCGCTGAGGCACGGATAACGTTCAGCCGTAGTCCATTGACTGAACCACGTCCCTTCCGATCATCACTTCTATCGAATCATCGCTTAATCATCTCTCGTTGCGTCTTGATTGGAGTTTCCGTCAAACCGTCATGACAAGAATCGCAAGGATTCGTGCTTTCTGTGGATTTCGTGTCAATTGTATAAAATGACGACGGTTAACTTAAGTACCGGAAGAGTCTAAACGATGCGATTGACCGCATCGATCCACAGAGCTGTTGCCGCTTATTCCTGCGAGAAACAGTTTTCCGCAATAAGTCGTAAGGGACACTTAGCCGCGAAACGGCCCGGAAGGGCCCAAACCGCGATAACAGTCTATTTACAATTTTCGTGCGAAAACTGGCCCATTTGCGATGNGTTCATTAGGGTTTTTCGAAAATGTCAAGTTTGGGAAGATAAGGAGAAGATCTCGAAAAGATTTAGGAAAATCAGGGAAAAAGAAATATTCCCGTGAAAAGATATGCACGAATTGGGACAGAAAAGGAAATCGGACCAGCCCACGAGGAGCTATATAAAGGACGCGAAGTCAGAGAGAGAGGAACATGGATTGATTCATTCACAGAGCTTTTCGTCACCACATAAACACTTAGA
>OVAN01011581.1:0-14561 GCA_900406275.1 Anastatica hierochuntica | reverse complement strand
AAATAATACGCCATTCTGACGGCAATTGAAAGAACAAGAAGAAGAAGCTACAAAGGGGACCAGGCATCGACCTCCAGATCGATGCTGAGTGACCTAAGGTCGATGCTGCATCACCTTTACAGATTGCTGCCCAACTTTGACGAGTTTTAAGGCTTCTAGGGAACCCTATCGCCCCCTTTTAGTATAAATACATTTTCTTAGTCACCAAGAACATTTGTGCTACGTAAGCTTGTGTTTTTGTGTGTTCTTGTTGTGTTTCTAAAAGATTTAAAGATTTATAAACACTTTGTGCTTAAATCTCTCTAAATCATTTATTTGTTTCTCCTCTCTTTAGATCTATTGTTCTTCTTTGTTCTTGATGCAATATTGCTTGGGAGGTTCTTAGTCCCTTGAGCTTTTGGTAGGTTTTTAGTCCCTGATCTTTCTGAAACTAAGAGATCGAAATTTCCTGAATGGTTTTGGGTTTGTTTCTGCGAATTTATGGAAATAGAATCGATGGATTGATGGTTGGATAGAAGTATTTAGGATCTAGAGAATTAACTCTTTGATTGATCTTAAACAAAAAAGGCTCTTAGTGAATTAACTCTTTTGCGATAAGTCTATTCAAAGATGAACAAAAGATTAACAACTTTTTGAAGAAGAAAAGATAAAACTTTTTGTTAAAACCCTGAATGAATTCTCAAAGTCTGCGTTACAAAGCTTAAGTAGAAAACCTAAGGGTTTTCCTAAACTTCTAAACCAAATCGAAAATACTAAACCAAAAGGAATAATGCTAAACAAATAAGAATACAAATCGAACTATTAAATATCTCGGTTTACCCTTTCTCATGGTCGTAGATTTTCGCATTGCCGTCCGATTGATATATTATTCGACCATAGAAAGTTTATGCTTGTTGGGATTTTCTTCGTGTGGACCAAGTCTTGTCCGAAGACTGATTTTTCCATGAATATTCAAGCCCAACATGATCTGTCTTGAATCCATGTGTTTCTCTCGATCTGATACCTCATGAATCATACCATTTAGCTCCTTAGCAAACCCATGAGATCATGCCATGATCCTTGGCCTAGCTGGTTCATACCGGTCTCACCTTCCCTTGATAGAGTTGCTGGTCATGGTTGCATTATTCCCTCCACCTTTAAAATGATTTGTCCTCAAATCCGCATCATCTACATGGAGAGAAATTATATCAACAACGTTGAAAGTAGAGGTAATCGAATTCTTACCTTGTTGATCAAGCTGAAAGGCATTGTCATTGACCATGTTTACGATTTCCAATGCATTCATCAAATCTGCATAAACTAAGAACAAGATAGCGCAAGCAAAATAATCATAGAGTAAGAGTCTTATTCTGAAAATGTTCTTTCTCGGTTCGGACTTAAGATTTGAATCAGGTGGTGCTTCTTTGATCATCATGAAGTAGTTAACATCTTGATGCTTGTCCTGGTCCAAATTAGATGACTTGAATCGCTCATCCTTCTCTCACTTATAAATTCTTCTTGAGTGTTTCACGGCATTGCAAAAAAAATGCATTAGATCCTTTTGACAGAGACAGACAAATCATATATGTGTATTCAAAGATAAAATATCTTTAAAGACATAAACAAATCATATATGTTGCATCTTAGGTCTCCATATGTGGGATTGAAGTGTTTCAAACCTGGAAGTGTCAAAACTAGGCAAGCACAAAATCACCTGTTTTGTGGGATCTGTATCTTTCAGCTCATATTTTCTTTTTGCATCAAACTTGTTGGACGTGGTTCCTTGATGACTCAAGAATCTGTAACAATTTTATTCACCCCTTGAAACCCTCTGGTTTAAACGGAGTGTTCCTTGGAGTGTGTATACATTCAGATCGCGAACAATCAGATGCGACCAGTTTGTAAAATTCATAACTTTCTGGTCTGAAATGTCGTTGTGATGAATCTAGTTGGTAAAGATTCTCTGAGGAGTAAGGTTTCCAAAACAATTTAGTTTGTTGCCTAATTCCCTTTGGTTGGAAAGATATGTTCCTTGGAATGCTCCAACGTCAAATCTGTTTTCTAGGCAGCTTGCTCGGTTTGCTTGTTGAATCACAACTTCAGAAAGATTCAATGTTGGTTCATTGTAATCCCACTCTTTGCATAATATAGACCTAAAAATATTTTGTTCTGTACCTAAAGATAATAAGTTAGGCTTCATTCATTTCTTGGAGTCTAGATACTTACCTCGAGTTTGTTGCTTTGGAGTTTGCTGGAAACAAATTTCACGTTCTTGCAGATTGGACGAGGATGACTCAACACTTCTTTCTACTTCAATGTTGCTTGGTTTCTCTAACACTTCTTCTTGTGGTAAACTCTTCTGTTCTTCTTCTGCTGCGTTTTTTTTCTACAATCTGAGACACTGAAACAAGACTACTCGGTTTCTCCGGCTCAAAACAGGTTAGTTTATCACAAGCATTACTGAACATAAATTCAGTTTGAGGAGAGAAAAGAGAGAATTCATGTTCTGTTACCTCCTTTTCCTGCTTATTACAACGCTTTGAACTATCAACTTCTGAGGAAAGATGTTTGATTGGACATCTTTGCTTAGGTGATGGAGACGTCCTTGGCTGTCTAGATTGTTTTCTGCTGTGATTTATATAAACGAAGTGTTTCTTCATGAAGTGTTTCAGCTTAAACCAAGATGCAACTTGTGCTTCTTCTGTCCTTATTCTGGTAGTAACAAGTTGTTCCCACCATTGAAGGGCATCACCATAGAGCTCGGTTGTAGCCAATCTGACCTTCTTTCGTTCTGAATAATTTTGGCATTTGAAAAAAATTTCCATTTTCTATTCCCACTCTAAATAACAATCATGGTCGTTTAGGCCACAGAAAGATGGTATTCTACTCCTCCTCTTGCTCTTGACATTCTTCTGAACCTGCGAAATCTGCGCACTTTGATTAATGATAGAAGAATTGGTTAGATCGTTAGTTAGCAACCTTTTAACAATTTCAGAAACTAATGCCTTCATCTGAAATTTGTTAAGGTTAACAGAAACAACAACTTTAGACTCTTGATCAGACATCTTTTCCTGCGAAGATCACTTAAACAAACGTGTTAGATTTAATAGCCAAAGCCTCACAACTCTCAAGTGTTTCTCTCGATTTTTTTTGTGTTTTCTGTTCTGATTTTTTCGTGAATCCCAGGTTCAACGAAGAACAAACAAAATCAAGCTTGAGAAATAAAATCCCCTCCCCAAAAGAGAAGAGAAGATAGACACATTGCAAGATTTTTGTTTGCAAAAGGCTTTACCACAAGAGCTGGATTTCTCCTCAGCTTTATGTGATGTTGTTTTCGATTTTTTTTTATGAAACTGGTTGGCCCTTTTGCAGTTTATAGATAGACAGAAAAGAGATGAATAAAAGTAATGAAATAGATCGAAATAGATGTTACCCCAAAAATAGAATTGAAAATCACAGAAAGAGAAGAAGAAAAACCCATGATCTCCTGTTCAGATTGCTCTGATACCACCTGATGCAATACTGGTTGGGAGGTTCTTAGTGTCTTGAGCTTTTGGGAGGTTTTTAGTCCCTGATATTTTGAAACTAAGAGATCAAAATTTCCTGAATGGTTGTGGGTTTGTTTCTGCGAATTTATGGAAATAGAATCGATGGATTGATGGTTGGATAGAAGTGTTTAGGATCTAGAGAATTAACTCTTTGATTGATCTTAAATAGAAAAGGCTCTTAAAGAATTAACTCTTTAGCGATAAGTTTGTTGAAAAATGAACAGAGATTCACAACTTCATGAAGAAGAAAAAAAAACTTTTTGTTAAAGCCTTGAATGAATTCTCAAAATCTGCGTTACAAAGCTTAAGTAGAAAACCTAAGGGTTTTCCTAAACTACTAAACCAAATCGAAAATATTAAACCAAAAGAAATAATGCTAAACAAATAAGAATACAAATCGAACTATTAAATATCTCGATTTGCCCTTTAGCATGGTCGTAGATTTTCGCATTGCCGTTAGATTGATATATTATTCGACCATAGAAAGTTTATGCTTTCTGGGCCTTTCTTCGTGTGGACCAAGACTTGTCCGAAGACTGATTTTTCCATGAATATTCAAGCCCAACATGATCTGTCTTGAATCCATATTTTCTCTCGATCTAATACCTCATGGATCATACCAATTAGCTCCTTAGCAAATCCATTAGATCGTGCCATGATCCTTGGCGTAGCTGGTTCATACTGGTCTTTCCTTCCCTTGATAGAGTTGCTGGTCATGGTTGTATCAATTCTTCATCTCTTTTCTTCCTTTTTACAAGATTCTTCCTTTCTCACAAAGTTAGGATTTTTCTTGGATCTCTTTGTGTTTGTTTGTGTTCAATCATCTCTTCTCATCTCTTCTCACCTTCTTCTCACTTCAAGCATGGATTTTCAAGAATCTTGTGACACTTCTTGGTTTTCCATGGGCCTTAGTGAGTATAACACATTGGATCTTGGATTGGTAGATTAGGGAGTGATTAGGTGGTTAGTTAATGATATCTAAGAATAGAATAAACTTAGATCTCTATGGTTTAGGTGTTCTTAATGCTAGATCTAGGATAAAAACTTGATCTTGATATGTATGCATTTCACGCCCGAGAGGTGTTCGATAATGTCTAGGAGAACCTAAAGCATGCTAAACTTAGCTTAGCCAACGGGAGTTGATTGCTAGGGAGTTTAGTGACTATAGGGACTTATTCTTAATGATTTCTAATTGATTTATCAAATGCAACAAACAAGAGTTGAGTGAATGTAATCAGTATGGAAATGGCCTATTGTCATGAGATTGAATTAGGCTAGTAATGATTCCTTGGTTGTGAGACTAGTTCTTTTGATTGACTCCTTTCTTGGTAGTTAGCCACTTGATTACCTCTTCTCAATCGCCAATCCAAGTTCCACTTCTCCATCGTTTTAAGTCTTGTTTAGTGTGTTTAGCTTGTGTTGCTTGTTCTTTATTATCTTTGTGCCGCCACTTTTCTCTCTTCTTATTTTCTTAGCTTATGAGATTTTGTGTATGCCTAGTGTTTGAGTCTCTAGTTCTCGTGGATTCGACCCTTAAATACTAAAATTGACATAGCCATATACATGCGGTTAGTGGGGATTGTTAGTGATTAAAGCTTATAAATTTAGAACATGAAATTGAGTTAATCACTAGTGAAATCTAGCCCTCATCAAGTTTTTGGCGCCGTTGCCGGTGAACTAAGTAGATTCTCATTAGGATTTCAATTTTTCCTTAGACTAAGCTTTCTTTTTATGTTTTGTTTCTTTTTGTTTGGTTACTAACTTTCTTCCAAGTATTTTTTCTTTTTGCAAGGTCAATCACAAAGAAGAAAGGATATGTCTTCCTACATGGATTCAAATTTGAAGCTCATGTTGGAAGAACAAGAAAGAGTGGTAGCTTCAAACTCCCCTAGCTACCATAGAGCTTATAAGCCATCCACCTCAAGGGAGCGTCAACCACATGGGTATTATTCTCCAAGGAATTTACATGAATATGGTGAGAGGTACCATCCTTCATTCTCCCAAAGCTTCGAAGATTCAAGAGACCTACAACATGCTTAAAACTTTAGCATAATTGCAAAAAGAGTTCAAGAATGAGATTCATGAAAGATTTAATAGGATGAATGCCATTAATCATCGAACATTTGGGGACTATGCTCAAAGAAGTCAATATAAAAAGGGTGAGAGATACAATTCTTGGAAAGCGGAATGCGAAAATCAAGAGAGTCACTCTTCCCAAATCTCAAAGGAAGATGAGAACCACAACTTGCTTAAGGAGTTATTGGAAGGACAAGAAAGGGGAAGGATTGAGATAGAAAGACACTTCGATTCCATTTGTACCAAGATAGAAGATATGGCCAACAACTTTGGCTCTCAAATGGAAGATAAAATGAAACATGTGGAGGAAACCAACACAAGGACTATATAAAAGGTTGAAGAGAAACTGGAAGTACCAACAAAAAGTAGCCTGCAACTACAACAAGAAAGTACGAACCCAGATGTTTCAACAAGGAGAATGGGTGCTGCGCCGAGTCTTTGAGAATACCAGGGACAAGGCCACGGGAAAGTTTGCACCTGGCTGGGAAGGACCATATCAAATCGTGGAAGTCAAAGGAGTAGGGGCATACAAGCTACTAGACAGGTACGGAGAAGTACAACCAAATAGCTGGAATGTGTTACACCTAAAGTCTTACTTCTTCTAGAAAAACGCCCCTAACCCGGACGACCATACCCCAGGTATGTTTTCTTTCTTGGATTTTCAATTTTTAACATTTTTTTGTGTAATCGTGATACGTCTAAGGACATATATCCATCAATAAAACAACTACTTTCTCACGAGAAAATTCAATTAAAAAGCAAGAGGTAAATAAGTTGAATGATTATTCCTCAATAAAGGAGTAACATAAACAACGTACCCTTCCAAAGCAAAGAGCAAGGGGAAAATAAGTTGAGTGACTACAGCTCAATAACACCTCAATAAAGGAGTAACATAAACAACGTACCCTTCCAAAGCAAAAAGCTCAAAAAAAGAGAGAAAGAAACTCTGCTTGAACAAGGGACAATATCCGAAAGAAAGCAAGAGACAAAATGCTTATCCTGCTTAACAGAGAGTGGCTAGCCGGAAAGCATAGTGCTGAGCAGAAAGCAAAAACAAGCTTAACATTGCTTACCAGGCGGTAGTAAATGCAAAAGCTAAGCGGTCTGAGCACAAGAGCATCACCCATACCAACTTACCCAGATGTGGGAGGTAGAAGAAAAGTCCGACACTTGGATCCCTTTGCGGGGGAGGTTCGTACCAGCAAAACCAATAAGACTGAGAGTGGCTTCACTGCAGGAAGCAGAGTGCAGCAAAGCAAAATCAGCTATTTCCGTATAGCTGAATGCCAAAGAGGCAAAAGATACCTCCGGGTATCACAAGGCCAAAAACCCAAGCTAGTTGTTACCTCTGGGTAACAGAATGCCAAATAGCCAGAAAATACCTCCGGGTATCACAAGGCCAAAAACCCAAGCTAGTAGTTACCTTCGGGTAACAGAATGTCGATAAGCCAGAAGATACCTCCGGGTATCAAAAGGAAAAAAAAACGGAAGCTAGTGGTTACCTACGGGGTAACAGAATGCCAACAAGCCAGAAAGATACCTCCGGGTATCAAGAGGCTAAAAATGCATCTTGGGAACCTAAACGTTGTCGAAGGACAAGAAGCAAAATTCCCTTAAAAAAAGAGCGATAATGAGATTATCCCAACTTGGAACTCAAGAATTTTCGCAAAACACGTCAAAGACTAGAGGCCAATACGCCAGAAGTCAAATAGCCGGAATATCGACAAAGGCTTGAGGCGCAAAGCTAGAAGCCAGCCAATCAAGGCATAAAGGCTAGAGGCGCAAAGCTAGAAGCCAGCCGATCTAGGCATAAAAGCGAAAAGCCCAAAGCTAGAAGCCAGCCTATCAAGGCACAAAGGCTAAAATCCCAAAACTATAAGCCAATCGACCAAGGCAAAGATGCTAAAAGCTCAGGGCCAGAAGCCAACCGGTTAAGGCAAAGGCTAGAGGCTAATAGCCAGAAGCCAGCCGGCCAAAGTGCTAATGATAAGAAGCCCATCTAGGCATCATCGCTGAGTCTAAGTCAAAAGCTTGCTAAGGCAAAAAGACAACAGAGAGCTAAAATAAATATTCAAAAAAAGCCACAAAGGGCTAGAAGATAAGTTCTAAAGCCCCGAAGGGCAAAATGGAAACAAGGCCAAGAAGGCCAACCAAGAGTCAAGGCCACAAAGGCCATAAAGTCATTACAAAGCCCACAAGGGGCAAGAGTAAGCCCACGCAGGGGCACAACATCAACAAAAAATAAAATCCCACAAGGGGAGAGCAACCTGCTATTTGATTATGCGTCTGGAGGTTAGGCGGCTGGAGGATCAGGAGAAGAAGACTTCTCAACATTTGGCTCGGAGGAAGCTGGAGCAATAGGAGCCAAGATAGGAGGAATCTCTGGTTTGTCTTCAAAGGTGGGAGCTTCGAGGCCATTTTCCTCTGCCTCCGCAATCGCCACCAGCTTATAATTCTCAAACTCCTCCTGCAAGTTCCAAGACTTAGCCTCACCCTGGAGGTAGTCCCGAACCATTACCCAACGCCACATGATCCTGGCACCATTGACGGCCATGGACATCTCAAACGTAAAGGTGGCCACCCGGACATCTAGGTTGCCCAGCTCCTCTTCCAGCTTCGCCTTCTCCTCAGTCAAGCTGAGGACCTTCTCTATCGCCTTCTCCTTCTCTGACTCCAACCCCCGGAGCAGATCCTTCATCTCCTTCTCCAAGCCAGCAGACCTGTCTTTCTTTGCCCTAAGCTTGGCAAGGCAATCCTCCACCTGAGCCTTTCCTGCAGCGATCACCTTAATGGCGACTTGGTCCTTGGCATAGAAGAGAGAAGCCGCAAGATGAGCAACAAAAAGAAAGAAGGTTAGCCATGGTAAAGGGAGATATCATAATAGCAACCAGAAGCCAAAGGCTAGCCAAATACCTTGATCAGCCCCTTTTGGACTTGGTCAAAGATGTCCAGATCACCAGAGCTAGGAGGGTTAGAAGGAAGAGCAGGGAAGACAGATACCTGCAAGTGCGCCACCATCAAGATCGCTGATGTAGGAGGAAGACTGCTTGGCTGGAGGACCTCTCTGCTTCTTGCTAGAGGCGGTAGCCTTCTGGGTCGCTTTCCTCTTGGACCCAGTTGAATGAGATTATGAGATCTCTACCACCTCCGGAGCCTTGCTCCTAGACGCCAACTTTGCCTTTCTTGCCGTCTGAGCCCTCTTAAAGTCCTCCAACGCCTTAGACCTGGATCTTGACATGTTTCCTGCAAGAAGACAAAAGATCAATTAAGAAACCATCAGGAAGTAAGTAAACAAAGGAAGAAGGAAGCAAGGAGCCAACCTCTTATGCTGCTCTGGTTCAATGCTTCTTCACTCAAAAGGAATGGAATACTCCTTTCCTCAGCAGGGATCTCTAAAGTCTCTTCCGCCTTCTCCTTGCCCGCCTCCGACTTCTCTGTAGATGCTTCTGCAAAGGCAATGGATTAAAAGGGTTAATAACCAAACTGGAAGCAAAAGAAATGAAAACTTCCTAAGCCTACCAGTGAATATCCAAAGAGTAGAGAACTCAGGGGAAGTCCCGACTCTCATAAACACAAACTTCTGGGCCTAGTGCTTCGTGAAGGCCGCCCCTTTCCTCTCCTCCCTCTCTATATCCAATACCAAGGGTGCACCAGCGCGAGGCCGGAAGTAATATCTACCTTCACCCGGATGAACGTGGGGAAAGTAGTAAGAGTAAAGGAGCTCATCAATGCCGAAATCCAGCCCGTGGAACTCGTTTAGGACATGGATGGCATTGAGAATCCTCTAGGTCAGCGGGTTCAGCTGGGAAGGGCAAATACTAAAGTGCTCTGAGACCTTCTTCACTAGGGCAGGCACTGTAACCCTGACTCCAGCCCCGATGTAGCCGTTGTACATGGCTATCTCGTCTCCTGGGCATTCAGAAGCCCTCTCACCTTTCCCAGGTAGCCTCAAGTGGACGTCTGTCCCAATGGAGTACTTCTGCCTCAACTCCTCTAAAAGCTCAGAGCTCACGTTTGAGAAAGAACCAACCTTCATGAGCTCCGGACCCGCGGCGGAGCGCAACGACAACAGATTGGCCTCAGGGATCTTCGTGTCCTCGGAAGACCCCTCAACCTCAGAAGATGGGCTAGTCCTTATCAAACGCCTCCTCCGAACATGGGCCCCAACAGAGGATGAGGCCACCGGAGAAAATTCGTCACCAGAGCTAGTCATATCTGGGTTCAAGAAAGTTTCGATCTTAGGTCTAGAAACTGATCGGGACAAGAAAGACCTAAAGGCTAACATCGATTTGAAATCCTAAAATTAAACTCCTGGAATCTACCCTAAAAGAAGCGAAAAAAAGAGGGAAGAAGACAATCTAACCTTAAGAATCGCGAATCGAGAGCTTGAAAGGGATTCCGGAAGCAAGATTTCGGTAAGAAAGGGAAGAAGATGAATCAAGAATTCTAATAAGAGAAAGGAGATGAGGCGAAAATGCCAAAGAAGAAAGAAGAGAAGTTTTAAAAGAAAGAGGAGAAATCAAAATGAGTCGTACGCCTCTAATCATTGGCGCGAATCTCACGAGAAGAGTAACAACTATATTCTCCCTCTTCAAATTTTCATAAATCTTCGCCAATGGCTATAAGCTTCCCTCTTCACCAAGTCAAAAAGCTGGGATTTTTTCAAAACAATCCTCCTTGAAAGCTGCAAGCGGTTTGCGAAAGTTCAAAAGTCGAACCCCCGAGGCCAGACGACAAAGGGCCAGACGTAACTCCCCGTCGAAGCAATGCTCATTATCTGATACAACTCGAACTAATAACAATCAAACGCTTAAGGATAACAGAGGCGGTACAAGTCCAAGCTAAAAAGGCCAAGCGACTGCTGGCTTCCTGCACAAGCCACCTGGAAGACATGTTATTCCACAGCTTTGGATCGAACCTGCACAATAAGGGGCAAATTTTTGAGAGTAATTTAGGTCATGGGAAATCCCAAGACTTAGATGGAGTACAACTGTAAGACCTCAAAGCAGGGGAATGCTCAGAAGCAGGAAGCCAGGCGACGTCCCATAGCTGGAAGCCGGAAGTCAGACGACCAAGCATAGCCGAAAGCCGGAAGCCAACCAACCACCACCTCTCCTTTATTTTCGCTATTCCAACTAGTAGATAAGGACATGTATTTTTGATAAATATGCATATATTCTACAGATAATCATGATATATCCAATTCTTGGAGGGATAATCATGAAACTCATGTATAAATACTAAGCTCAAAGGGAAAACGTGTATGCACGAAAACCCTAAGCAAAGAATCAATACAACAAGCATCTTTTTTTCCATCTTTGATCTCTAAGCTTAGCTAAAACATTCCAAAACCTTTGCTAAACATTCATCGACCTCCAGCTTCCGAAGTGCTACAAAGAACGACCAAAATCACCCATAACAGGTATGACCTTGGATAAGTCGATGTTCATCCATTTGAGGGTATCGCGGAATATGATATCAACGTTACCTCCCTTATCGATGAGGACCCTGCCGACTTCAAGATCTTTTATGACAAGGTTGATCACGAGAGGATCATTATGGGGTTTGTCGAGTTCGACAGTTTCGTATTCCTTGAAAGTGATGGCGTTATTTGCGGTGTCGCTAGTAGTGTCGAGTGGCGTAGGCTAGTTTGCACTTGAATCAACCTTTTAGTGATATGCTTTTCTCGATGAGATAGTGTCGCGAAAGTATTATGGCCCTCCGATGATCATGGGAACCGAAATTCTCACTGTCAATGTTATACGGTTCACGGACTCTCTGTAGCCAAAGATCGACAGATCAAGTAGTGAGTTAAAGAGTTAGTAAATATGAAATACGAAACTAAAAGGTAAACAGATTACGAAACGGAACAAGTTGATAACGAAAGTGTATTAATACGAAACAGATTGCGGAGCGATATGAATTTAACGGTGATAAAGTAACAAGATTCGTAAAACAGGTTAACGTGAACGAATACAGAATGAATGCCAGAACGAAAAACGTAAACGAAGAACGATTCGACAGAGACAAGTAACAAAGAAAGTTAAGGGATCTTATTCGAATTTCGTGATCGGAGCATGCGCAACCGGTGTTAAGCCGTGGCCGCAAGAACTGTTAGCGACGATTACCTAGAACTACAACATAGACTCGTAACCTAGTTGAGACGCAACTCGTTAACAAAAACGAAGTAAGAACCCTAGTTTTTCTAAGTTTTTTTTTGCGGTGACGAAAAGTTCTGTCTATGAATTGTCTCCCTCTTAACCATCATCCTTGCGTCCTTTACATAGATCTTCGTGGGCTTGGCTCGTTTCCTTTTCCGTCCCGATTCGTGCTTATCCCTTTGTGGAAATATTCCTTTTCCTTGATTCGCATATATCATTTTTCGAGATCTTTCCTTATCCTGGTGACTTTAACTTTAATCCCGAAACCCTAGCGAAACCGTCATTGCACATGGGCCGATTCTTGTCTAAAATCGTAAGTGGACTTATCATCGTGGTTCGAGCCCTTTCGGACCGTTTCGCGGCTAAGTGACTTTTACGATTCCTTTCGGAGAAGTCATTCTTCGTCTGGCTTTGCAATGATAGTTTCGTGAAATGGTAGGACTGATCGTATAGTTTAGACTCTTCCGGTGCTTAAGTTAACCGTCATCGTTTTACACGATCGATACGAAATCATACGGAAAAGATGAATCCTCGAGATTGTCATTACGACGGTTTGATGGGAATTCCAATCGAGACGAAACGAGAGACGATCAAGTGACGATTCGAAGGAAATGACGATCGGAAAGGGCATGGTTCAGTCAACGGAGTACGGCTGAACGTTATCCCCATCTCATCGCCAACTGACGCCAACACATATACTCTGTCTTGGCGCCAATTGGCGCCAAGACGGTCCTCCGGTATTGGTTCCAATTGATGTCTAGATCGGCCTCTAGTTAAGTCGTCAATCGGTTCCAAGACTCGTTCGTAGGTTTGGCCTCAATCGGCGTTTAGACATTTCTTCGGAACGATGTTGTTCTCCGATGGTCACAGAGGTTTCGTATCGTTCCGAAGTTCGTATTGCGAGGTCTTCCGAGAGTTATCCGTAAATCATGGACGTTAACTTTAGCATTCGGGCGCTTTAGTTGTTTGCGGGAGGACAGACTTCGTTGAACGATAGTTAAGTCTAGACGATGACAAGTCAAGACGAAGGTAAGTCTAGAAGACGTTAAGTCTTGATGATTTTAAGTCTAGACGACAGTAAGTCTAGAAGACGTTAAGTCTAGACGGCGGTGAGTCTAGACGTTGGTTGTGTTTCCGAGTAAGTCCGATTAGAGATGCGATCTTGGATGTTGATTTCAAGATGGCCGTTTTTGACACCAACAGTTAGCCCCCCAGTCCGCAAGTTTTTGGTATAATTCTTGTGGGCGAGTGATGAGTGATGTGTGTTTAATCGCAATCTACGGCCAAGAGTGCTTCTTTCTCGAAAACTTTCGTCGATTATTTAACTACGAAAGATCCCANAAGATCCCAACAAGTGTCGGAATGTGTTAGGATTGGGGCTGCGCCTCGTAGAGGCTGCCTACGTACCCTTGTTGAAGGGATCAAGCCTTTCGTAGTTTGTAGAACGGATCTAATGGTTGCCCCCGTCGTAGCCAAATGTTCGACCTAGTTTGCGGCCGACTTTGATGAGTTCGAGTACCCGCGACGACCCTTTGGAGAGTTCCGCAAATGCAGTGATTCAGTGGTCGCTTTACGGTGTACCCAGGGTTTCGATTACTCTTATCATGCCGAGATGGATAAGGTAATCGGTCATATGGATACGTGCGAGAACATGAAGTCTTTGATCCTTCGACCGGAGGGGGGATTCGGAGTCACTGGGATCCGGTTTTTGTTTCTCTGGATTCAGTGGAAGTTGGTAACTCTGTTCGGTGCGAGGATGACGCGGAGGATAAGTGCCCGAACCCATCCGATGTAAACGAGTTTTCGATGTCCAATTTCTTTGAGTGTGGAAAGTGAAAAGTGGACGTTTGTCCGTAGAGGGAATATGTTCCCTTGCTTATTTTCAGTTTGTTTTCTGGCCGTGTGGCCGTTTGCATATTTTTAGGCCGAGCGTGACCGTTTTGGGATTGGCCGTCTGAGGCTTTAAATCCCCACCACTCTCGCGGTTTTATGTTAGTGAAAGATGCAGTTTAGCATATGAGTTTTGCGATTTATCGCAGTGTAGAGGGAAGAATACTAGTTGTCATCTTGTTTCTAAATCTTTTTGTTGATCGTCCTATGCGTTGCTCGTTGTAAGACGTTGCAAAATTTCGTAAGATTTTGCGAGCGTTTTGATANATCATGCCTAGAGATGTAAAAGACCAGTGTGCTGGGTTTAGGGTAAGACCTAGGTTTACTCTCGGTTTAGGGGGTGCGCTGACTACCCCGGCTTACGTATCCCGTTGCGATTTTAACCTGACTTGGAACCGATTTAGAGTCTGCGATATGTTCTCTGCTTATACGACTCGTCTTGTTGGAATCTAGCATCTCTCCAGAGACAATTTTTAAGTCGTCTGGAAGTGCTTAAAAAATTTTTGGATTTCTTTTATAGCGCGCTATTATCCTAGTCGGATGTACAAGGACCAATTCAAGAAAGGTCGGGTGCGTTCGTTTAAGACAGCTTAAGTACTCGTCGGGGCCAGCGACGAGTATGGTGTGAGAGCGAGAGCTCGTTTGTAATTTATAGTCGCAGTCGCACTGTTATTGGTCGAGTTTGGAATTATGGTTTTCGGAAATTTGCGACGTGTCGCTCCTTTCCGAAAATCTTTCCGTTTAGTAGTGCGATACGTTAAGGAGAATATCTTAGTCGAGATATGCTTAGATGGATACGGTTTCATCGTATAATTTTTTTTTCCGGATTATACAATGTTTCTAGCGAATCGTGGAGTGCTATGATAGCCGCAAAATTATTTGCGATACGAATTATTTTTCAACAAAA